>CAOJBK011920528.1:0-25857 GCA_948294925.1 Codiaeum variegatum
TATACAATATTTATACTTGTATTGACAACACCAAGGAAGAATTAGAAAATAGCTAATGAGATCACAGTAGCATGATTTATATTCAATTTGTACTTGCTACTATTACTTGGAAAGCCAGCTCATCTGGTTCTTACTTTGTTCGGTCCTGCTATCAATTGTTTCTGACCCATAGGTATGGTTCATCTCCCGTACTTTCTTTTATTTGGAGGAATTTGGTGCCGAGGAAGGTAGAGTTATTCATATGGTTTGCTTGTCTTAACCGCTTATATACCAATGATTACCCTTTTTTTATTGGCATATGCTCAATTGTTAGCAATCGCTGCACTTTTTGTGGTCATTTTGGTGAAGATCTATTATTGCATTGCACTTTTTCTTAGAATGTATGGAATTTTTTTTCTAGATTTGTGGAATTTTTCATTTATGGTGTTATGTAGAATTTATGACTTGTTTGATCAGTGTTGTACATTGTCTTTTGGCTCGTTGCAGCGCAAAATTTTGGGCTGTCCTTTCCTATGCCATTATCTAGAGTTTATGGTTAGCACGCAATGAAAAGATTTTTAACAATAAATCTATTGATCAGGTTGGCCTGTCACACATTAATTTTTTTTTATAGAGCTTGAATTTGGTTTAAAGTCTTAAAGCCTTCCTTTCACTCTAGTCCTCATGCTTTGAGGTTTTCTTCTAATGGCATTCGTTTTTTTTTTTTGAGGAATCGGAGACGTCATGTTAGATTATCTTAGTTTTGTTACTTTTTATATTTCTTTTTATACTCTTTTCACTTGTTTTCTTTAATCATGATTAAAGACTTGTCCTAACTATTCTTACTCAATTTTAGAAAAGTATTTTTTTATCAATTTATATTTTCTACAAATTGATTTTTCTTCTCATTATGAATAAAAGAAATAAAAAATTAATTTCTTAAAAAAAATTAGAATTTCTTAATATATGAGAAAAATGCAAATAAGACTATTTTTGGGATGGGAGTAATTTTTTATTGATTAAATATGTTTTACTTAATCATTTAATAATATTTATTTTAAAAAATTTCAATTAAATATTTTAAATGATGACGTAAAATTTGTAAATAAAAGAGCTCAAAAATTTTAAATATCCATATTTATTAACAATAAAGTTTTTTTTAATTAAAAAAGATAATATAGTATTACCGTAGCAAAACAAAAATGACACCAAATAAATTAAAGCAACATAGCCAAATTTTATATCAAAACACTTTTACTTGATAGCTCTCTTTCACATTATCACTTCTCTTATCTCCTTTTCCAAAATGCAAGCAGCTGCTATGGCAGCCATGGCTGCTCATACAAGCCTTGTAGCCTCTCCATCTCTCCCTCTCTTCTCTCCAATCCCAAACCCTAATCTTACCCATTCCACATTCCACGGTGTCTCTTTTAAGCTCTATCGCCAATCGCTACCTGTATCTCTCACCACCGCCACTCCCAAGAAACCCCTTGCCGTCGTGGCGGCTACTAAGAAAGCTGTCGCTGTTCTCAAGGGTACCTCCGATGTTGAAGGCGTTGTTACTTTGACACAAGAAGACGATGGTCTGCTCTGTCTTTCTCTTTATATAGTTTAATTTGTTTTTAATATGTTGTTTGTTTGATGTGAAAATGAGCGAAAGTAATAAATGGGTCAACTTGATTTTCTGTTTTGATTGATGGGTTTTTTAAGAAAATGAAATTGGAAGTGGAAAGTCCGAATCTTTTGATTTTGAGAGTCTATAATTTCACTGTTTTGATTTCTAATGTGTTGTAAAGAAAAGGTACTTGGCGTTGTTGTTACTCTTAAATACTAATTCTGTTGTTTTTTGTGCAAATATTTGTCTCATAAATTTTGAAATCTAAAGACTGCTTTTGGTTTTTCACTGCTAATAAGCTCGAAAAACTGAACTAAGAAGTGAGGAAGATAATCATATTTGTTTCAGTTAAGTGAAAGTCAATGATATTGGATATCTTAAACAGAAAAATGTATCTGTTATGAAATTTTGTTGGCGAAATAATTGAGCGTCTATAGTAATCTATTGCTGATTTTCAATGTATTTTCAACAGGTCCTACAACAGTGAATGTTCGAGTCACTGGCCTTAATCCAGGGCCTCATGGTTTCCATCTAGTGAGCATTTTTGGCTTTAACTTTTCTAGTCTGTGGATTTGAAATTTATTGTACGTTTTTATGTGCTAATTTGTGTTTTAACCATTATATCATGTAGCATGAGTACGGTGACACAACAAATGGGTGCATTTCGACAGGTGAGATTTGAATGGACTGGAGTGTTTAAACCTTAAAACAATTTGGAATTTGGTTCTTGTAAAGGGTAATGATGGATGAACCTAATGCTGATTATGTTATATTTGTAATTTTAATTTTTGATTCCAATAATAGGAGCTCATTTCAATCCGAACAACATGACACATGGTGCTCCTGAGGATGAAATCCGTCATGCAGGCGACCTGGGAAACGTAGTTGCTAATGCTGATGGTAATACCTTTTTGAATTTTCATTTTGTTGTGGTTTACTTGAATTGATGTATAACTACGTGATATTTGGTAATACAGGGGTGGCAGAAGCAACAATTGTGGACGACCAGGTAATCTTTGTGAATAAAAACCTTATTTTTTGGGTTGAGTGTCTCTTAGTTTCTTGCTGTCTTCCGACAAAAACAAAACCTTTTTGGTTTGGGGTTTATGCTGCACTGGGCATGGTTTATGTTCTTTATTCAGACTTTGTGTTTAGTATTATGTAATTACTAAGTTTGGGAGTTTTGATGGAAAATATGCAGATACCACTGAGCGGTACTAACACAGTAGTTGGAAGGGCATTTGTTGTCCATGAGCTCGAAGATGACCTTGGAAAAGGTAATTTCATTTTCCGATATGTGGTATTCATAACCGTAGCAAGGTGGTCGGATCTCATTTGACCATGGAGGTTTCCTGGACACTAACAAATGATGATATTGTTCCTGTTGAAATAATTTTCTCCTTCCTATTTGTTATATGTAGGTGGGCATGAACTTAGCTTGACCACTGGCAATGCAGGGGGGAGATTGGCTTGTGGTAAGTTAAAGAATATAGGTTCTTTTCCTTTTAGATGCATTTCTAACTCTTTGCACATTGAGATTCATAGATATCCACCACTCATGAGCTTTCTATAAATTCGTTGAATTTCGTGTGTCAATTTCCATGAAGTCCTGAAAAAATCACGGTCATAATGTTTTTGGTTGTCTGGGTGGGTGCTTGTGCGAGTGTGAATGTGATGTTGTTTGTGATTGTGTACATACTTGCTGTGCACATGTGCGGACATAATGTGAGTGCATAATGAATAATCTCTTTATTATTTGGATGGCAGTTGCTGCAGTTCCCAAAAAACGTACTTCTATATCAAAAAAGCGTATTCGTAAAAATATTTGGAAAAGGAAGGGATATTGGGCAGCACAGAAAGCCTTTTCATTGGCAAAATCTCTTTATTCTGGTAAATCAAAGAGTTTTTTGTCTGACAATTTGAAAGGGCAATAAGATGCTATAAGTTCACATTGGTGAAGAAATTGAGCAGGCTGTGGAAGGAGTTTCAAGGTGGAAGTGGACGAGGGAAGCGTGAGAACTTAGAAATCTGATGTTTAGTTAGGATGATAAACACTTGCTAGGTTTTACGTTTGATCATCGTAGTTCTTCAGATCCTTTTAAAGGAGCATCTTAACCCAAATGAATGTTGTTATTATCATGGTGTTGCTCTTTTGTTTTAGTATATGACAAGACTAGCTATTGTGTCTCTTTAATTTTGTGCTTACGTCAACAATATCATATGGCCATATAATGAAGTCAGCATGATTGCTTCATTTCTTCTATGAGGTTCTCGAAATTTGCAGCAAGTTGATCTTGGCTAATGCTTTTATAACAATTGAGCATCAACTTATTGATGCTTAATTTAAATGTCCACCCTTTAGAATATATAGAATTGATAGAGTTGTTGAACATTGAACTAAGAGTTTGGAATAGTTATTTGAAGCAAATAAGGGTGACATTGATGTTGAAAGCATCTAAGCATGCAAGAATACATAACTGAACTTTTCGATTATTCTATGGTTTAATAAAGTCTTTTCGAAGAAAATTTGGTTGTGTAAATTTAAAACCCACATTAGTAATATTTTATATAATGCTCTTGATTTCAGAAATGTTTTGTAGCAAATAGCAATTTCCTATTGATGCCATATCCATAATTTTGTTAGAAGTGAAAACTTGAAGTAGCTTATTGCATATACTGTTGAAGTAGCTTGATCCTTTCCCAGTTTTTCGTTCCTTTCTTTGTTTCGTTCCCCCCGTTATCGATTAACTAAATTATTTATTTGTTATTTGATCATCAATGTCTCAAGAAGGAATAGTATTCATCATTCATCTTTCTCTTTTTACTCTTCTAAATGCAATGTGTGATCAGAATGTTTTATATGCACTGCATATGTCCTTAAAGTTGTATATCTATGCATTATCATGCATCCATAACATTGTAGAATTATTGATTGTGCGAGTTTATAACTCTGTTTTCTCGATTACCATTTGAAGTGCCTGAACTAGAATGATACTATAGCCAATTCTTAGGATTTATTGTGAAAAATATTACCATGAAACAGTAACCAAAGTCGATAGTGAATTCCTAGCCAATTAGTTCACTCTCTAGAGAGCTGTAGACGTTTTACGTAGTCTTAGCAGGAAGACATATGCATCATTTGGCTTCATTATTTTCTGGAATTTCAAAGCTAATTGAAATTAATTATTATATTTTCCCCCTTTGGTGCCATGACCGTGCAGGCGTTGTTGGTTTGACACCAGTTTAATGACAACGATCATCCCTGAATTCTGTCGATTGTGTAATATTTTCTGCTTGCATTCACCAGGTTTGCATATAGAGGCTCAATCTTAATTTTTCCATGCCGGAGGTGTAATATCAGTTGTATTATTGTCAAGACAGCAAACAATAATAAGTTAGTGTTGCAAATGTTTATCATGTTCATTGCTTTCTTTACTAAAAATAGTTCGTTCGATCGGCGGTTCATAGAGAATTTCCTGGAAACGGTCTCTTGGCAGAAATGCCAAGGGAAGGCCGCGTACACATATGGTCTCCTTCCCCTGAGCCCGTCTTAGCGTAGGAGCCTTCTGGCATTGGGTCCGCCGCGGTGGTTTATAGAGAATTTGAACATGAGAATGTTACAGTTGGATTAATGGCGCATTTCCAACCGGATAAATAAATTTTACCTTCTGTTGCTAATGAAATAAATTTTATATCATTTATAAAAAAAATAATGACTTTTAAATATTTATTAATTTTTAAAAATTTTATAAAAATTATAATTATAATCTTGTAATTTTTATAAATTATATAACTTTAAATTTATGAAAATTTCAAATTATTATTAATATCATGAATTCTTTAAATTTATAAAACTATGACTCGCAATGTACACCCACTCCTTTAAGAAGGAAGTATCAATTGAGCCATCATTCTAATTATTTAGATTAGCCAACAAACAATATTTACTTTTGCTTCAACAAGCAATCTGATTAGGTAAACAATCTCTCACCTCTCCCTTACTCGTGCACTTAGTTCACTCCCTTTCAATATTTTTTTTTCCTTATCAAATTTCTTTTTCAGAAAAAGTTTTCATCAATTTCATTTTAATTACAAAATTTATAATTTTAATGTCAATTTGATTTTTTTAAACATTGAATTATTAATTTATAATATGATAACAACACAAAATAAATAAAAATATAATATAAAATTATCAAATGAATTATAGTTTTAAGAAAAGAAAATAAAAAATGAATAATAAAAGAAAATAAGTTTTTTTTATAAGAATAAAAGAAAATAAGATGATTATTATGTAATAAAATTTTTTATATCGACAGTTTTGAAAAATGATAAATTTTCTAAAAGTTTAATCCGATTAATTCATATTTTTCTTTATTAATTGAGAATTATAGTATAATTTTTTAAGGCTTAATTATTTTAAAAACTTAAAATTTTGATATATTTTTTAAATTTATCCAATTTCTTTTCTTTTAGCAATGAAATATTTAATATTTATTTAAAATTAAAATAGAAAATTCAGCTAATCAGACCAAATATTTGGCCAAAAGTGACACGTGGTGTTACACATAAGCAAGTCATAAGTATTGTTATAATTAAAAAAAAATTAAAAATATTAAATAAATAATTTGATAAAAAAGAAAGAAAATTAATTTAATAAAACACTAAAAAATTAATGGAAATTATTTGTCTTAGTTTCTCATTTTTGCTTCTTCTATTGAAATCATTTTTTCATCTTTGATTTTTCTTTTTTTTACAATTACATAATAAACATTTTAAATTCATTTTAAATTATTTAATAATTAAAAAATTAGTCTGATATGTCAGCATATTTTAGCAACACATGTCGATTTTAGCTTGATAATTGACCGAATTCCTATTTTATTAAAAAATTACAAAGGTAGATATTTTATTGATAAAACTAGAAGTTTTAGATAGATTTGAAAAATGTGTCAAAATTTGAGTTTTTTTTGGATAATTAAGCATTTTTCTAAAAATAAATGGTATTACTCAGCATCAACCAAGTTCGACAACAACTAAAAGTTTGGGATTAGTCTGAGCCCCATTAGCACCTTGGTTTCTTCCAAAGTCTTGAGCCTTCAAGGAGTTTGTCTTATTAGTTTTCAGGGTTCGGAGGACCGACAAAGACAGATGTCCACAAGGTCCTGAATCCCATTAACGGTTACATCATAAGTCTCATCATTGGGTACTCTGTAACACACATAAGGCGGACACGTGTCCCACTACAGGTGGTTCAACCCAATAAATACATCATCAATTGTTTTACACAGGTAAGTCCATCTTGAGATATAAAAAGCCATATTTTCTATTTTTTTAGAGTTATTTTCTTTATAGAGATTACTGACTTGACCGTCGGAGGATTTACGCTAGACACACATCCGACCACCCATGGCTTTTTCTTTATCTTGCAAGTAATTCAGATCAAACCAAGAGAGTCTCACTCTAATTATGTGGAGATCAACTATGCATCAATAAAGATTGGAGTTAGGCTCTCAACATGTTCTCTTATAAAATGGAAGTTGGGTAGCATATTATAAATTGGAGTAGTGAAGTGAGTGAAAGAGTAGTGTAAACTTAATTAATATTAAGAGAGGTGGAGTTGGCATAAAGTCACTTTCAATTTTTTTTTTGTGTATGAAAGGTGGGGCTTGAATTTTGATAGCCATAACCTCCTTTTGTCTTCAATCATCTTCAACATGCGTGAGTGCATTAGTTACAACTTCTAAAGTAGTGGTTCTCCAACACATCACTACTACTACTACTAAAGACTTCACTAACACCACTACTATTTTAGTATATATCCCTCCTATCCAACTATACCCACTGAGAATGGACATTCGATAAGTTCAGTTAAAAACCAAATTACACTTAAAAAATCAAAAAATATATTTTTTATAAACCTAATCGATATAATATATGAATAAAAAATCAAAATAGTTGAAAATTGATTTTTTTTATAATTCTCATAAATTGAATCAAATCATTTTTAAAAAAAATAGTTTGGTAATATAAGTAATAAAAAATTAATAAAATGACACCGTTTTGGTCTAAATTTAATTTTTCAATTCAGTTTGGTTTGAAAATTTCTCCACCAAACTACAAACTAAAATTTTTAAAGAATATAACTGAATTAAATTAAATTGATTAAATATCTATTCGATTTTTCAATTCACCAAATTATTTTTCAATTTTTAATACCCACTAGTGTATACAACTATTCATGTTTCAACATTTTACTTATTATGACACTTACTAATTTAAACTTTTTTTTAAAGAACTGTACTTTGAATTATCTTTTTATTTTAAATATTATTTATTTTTTAAAATTATGATTTGTAAAAAAGTTAATTATTATGATTTCTTAATTATTTTTATGATGTTTAAAAATTGTTTAGCATAAATATTTTAAATTAGTACCACATAAACACTAAGATGTGTTCTAGGCTTCTAGCTAACTTGTTTGCTTGTGGTGTAGCTAACTTATATATATATTGATAGTCAGAAAATTTCTTAAACTATAATTTTTTTTGGTGATATTAAAATATAATTTAAATAAAAATAAGATATATATATTTTTAAAAAATTCAATCAAGATAAAAATATTAAATATAATATACAATTAAAATTTTTATAATTTTTTATTTGAAAATTATTAGAGGAATCACATTCATCTTCCATCTGTATTTTTATCATTCTCAACTCAACTCAACAAAACTTACTTTTAAATTAATTTGGATCGGTTATATGAATTTATTTTTTTTTTCATTCAGAACGTTCATAAATCATATTATTAAAAATATTTAAAAACTCAAGATTATATTGAATGACTCTATCTCTATTATTATATATAATTTTTTTTTTCTAATGAGTACTTGAACAATATTATATTAAAATAATAATTTAAGTCAAAGTAGATAAAATAATTGAAAATAAATCCTGCGAGAAAAATGAATATTATTATTTAAGTTATCAATCAAAATCTTATATATTTATTTTATCAAGTATATATTAACTCCAAAAAAAATAAAAAATAAAAATTCAAATTAGTTGATAATATCCAAATATCACTATCAAAAGCGGTTAGCTCACTTACAACCAAGAGAAAAATATAAAGAAAACAAAAGTAGTACTTTGTTTATATGTGAGGTGTATTTGCTTAGTTACAACTAAACAATAACCAATTGTTAACAAAATAATATTCTCTCTCATGACTTTTTGTGGCTCAAAATAAAAAAGCTATTTATTATTATTATTATTATTATTATTATTTCTAAGGTTGGTTTGTGAAGTGGAGTAGGGATGACAATTTAACTCGAATTTGTGGGGACCCGATCCGATCCGAATAGGATGGATTAGGTAACGATTGATCGAGTTATGAGGTATGAATTAATCCGGTATAAAAAATACCGGAACCGGACAGGGACAGTATTTTCCCATTCCGTCCCGTAACCAGTTCCGAACTCGCTCCAATTTATATATATATATATATATTAGTTAATTATCATTTTTATTATTTAATTAAAATATATATTTATATTAATATAAATAATTAATATTAAAAATTCATATTTATCTATTATAAATTTAATATATATTTATAATTTTTTAATCATTTATTATATAAAAATGTTTGGGTGCGACGGGGCAGGATTTAGACTAGACGGGATGGGAATAAGACGAAAAAAAAATCCGACAGATTACGAAACATGGGAGTTGGGACAGAGACGGGTTGGACATAACTCGTCACTGTCCCGTCCCATTTTCGTACCTAAAGTGGAGTGAGTATTACGGTCACTCACTATAGTTAAGTGGAGTGAGTATTAAGTTCACTCACTATAGTTAAGTGTAGTGCAGTGGTAACAAGGTTTACGCATAAAGTGACGAGTAATGAAGTGGGCAAAAAATCAAAAAATAAAAATAAAAAATAGACCCCACAAATACCTTTCATTTTCTTTCAATAGCCAGCTTGTGAAATCAACTACAAATTCAATTTTGAGTGGTCATGGGCTTATGGCAATAGTTATATACTAATCTACTAATTAGGCAAACTGGTTTTGAATTTTTTCTTTAAATAATTTTTCTATCCATAAAACCTTTGACAATGGGCTTTCAAAAAAAAAAAACTTTTGAAAGGTAGAATCAATACTAGTTTAAATTAATTAGATAAATTTTCATTTACTTCTAATAGTAGATATTTTTTTTGAAGGAAAAGGAAGATTAATTCATTACATCAAACTGAAGTACAGATCAAATAAAGCTAGGCGGATTACATAACCATTTCGCCTGATCATTCTGAGAACCAACAATCATAGCTAACTCATGGGCTATTTGATTCGCTGATTGCTTAACAAACTTTAGCTTATACAAAGCTAAACCATTCAAAAAAGAAAAACAATCTTCTAAAACAAGACCACAAGGAGAATGATTCACAAAAAAATTAAAAAGAGCATTATGAATCTCTAAATAATCATTCTCAAACTTAACACGATCATAACCTAACCTCTTAATCCAAAATAGAGTCTCTTTGAATGCCAAAGCCTCTGCCAAAGTTGGATTCACCGTGTACTGCATATCTCCATTTTCAGCAGCCAAAAACCTCCTGTCAACATCACGAATAACTAATCCAAACCCTGCTTTTTGATCATGGTGTAAAAGAGTAGCATCGATATCACATTTAATAAAAGAAGGGGAAGGTTTAGACCAAGTAACCTAGTGAGATACAAAGCAATGCTTTGATCGATCGAAGGGAGCTGAGATCGTGGGTTGTCTGCCATATTTACAGCATCTTAGAAGCTGAAAAATGACATGGGCTGGTTGTGTAATTACATTGTTCCAAACCAGCTCGTTACGTGCCTGCCAAATGCTCCAACAAACAACAGCAACATAAGAAATAATCTTAATACTTTTATTCTCAAATAACAAACCCAAACATTAAATGAAATCCAAAATAGAATGGATAACAAATCCACAACTCGATAAATTCCAAACTTGCACTGCAAATGAGAATTCAGTGAAGAGATGAGTAAGGTCCTCTCCAACAAAAAGGACAAGAATTATCAACTTCAACCCTTTTTTATATTAATCTTGACCTAGTAGAGAGCACATCATTACAACACCTCCACAAGAAATGTTTAAGTTTTGGAGGGGACAACATCAACCACAACTTCTTCCAATTATGAAAAGAGTTTTGATGAGTAGAAGGAGAATAATGCTCAATAACATACCGATAACAACTCTTTACTGTGAACACGACTTTATGCTCCCACTTCCAATAAAACTTGATTTTTACTGCTCTAGTACTCAATGCAGTCTAAAGAATCAAAGCAACGTCTCTTGATGAAAACATATCTCTAATCAGATCAATGTCCCAAGATTTAGAATTTAGAAGCATAAGGGAACTAACCTTCTCAACTTGAAGATGGGGAATCACTGGTGTCTGAACAATAGGATTATTCAAATCGGATAGGCAAGGATTGCTCCATATTTTTGTAGTTATGCCATAACCAATTCGAACCATAAGACCTTGGCGAAGGATTGCTTGGCCTGAAATGATGCTTCACCATGTATAACTCGTATTTTGACCAATGGAGGCTTCAAGAAAATCACAAGAGTGGTAATACTTTGCTTTCAAAACTTTGGCAACCAAAGAATTAGGAAATTTAATTAGCCTCCACCCTTGCTTACACAGTAGGGAGAGATTAAATTCATGAAGCTTCTTAAAGCTGAGTCCTTCTTTACTCTTATGCACACATAGCCATTCCCACTCCATCCACTTAATACCCGAGCCTGAACCCTTGGTGCCTTTCCACCAATAAGCATTCATCAAATGCTCCAAATCTAAACAAACTCCAAATGGAAGATAGAACACATACATGATATAGGTTGGCATCACTTGAGCAACACTTTTGAGTAAAATTTCCTTCCCTGCTTGAGAGAGAAGTTTGTGATTCCAAATACCTACTCAATGTTGAATTTTATGTTCAATATAGGAAAAAATCAACTGCTTACACTGTCCAATAAGAGAAGGAAGACTAAGGTAAGAACCAAACTCAGTTGTGTCCTCAACATCAAGAATTGAATATACCCTTGCTCTTTTATTGTTGACATTATTCTTGCTAAAAACCATATTAGATTTCTGAAAGTTGATTTTTTGTCCCGACGCCCTCTCATAAGCCAACAAACAAACTTTAACACAATTAGCTTCAGAAACAGTAACCCTGAAAGAGAGAATGCTGTCATCCTTGAAGAACAAATGAGATATGGAAGGTGCTCTCCTAGAGATTTTACATCCATGTATCAACCCATTTCACTCATATTCCTGTAATAAAACAACAATCCTTCGGCACAAATAATAAAAAGATACGGGCTTAGCGAGTTGCCTTGGCGAAGACCACATTGTGGAGTAAAAGGACCAATTTCCTCTCCATTGTGAACCATAGTGTACTCCACAGATTTGACACATAGGAGAATAAGTTTCACCTATCGACTATCATAGCTCAACCTCAAAAGCAAACCCTCCAAAAGTTCCCAGTCAATCCTGTTATAAGCCTTCAACATATCAAACTTAAGAATAACTTGACCTTCTTTACCTTGAGATTTTCTTTTCAAGAAATGGATCATCTCAAAAGCTATGAAAATATTATTTGTTATAATGCGATTAGGAACAAATGCACTTTGGGAAGCTGAAATGATGTCTTGTAATGAGTTCTTCATCTGATTAGCAATTGCTTTAGCCATGATCTTATAGAGGATGTTACATAAAGATATGGGGCAGAGATCAATGATTTTCTCCGATCTATTTTTCCTTGGAATAAGAACAATGGAGGTTGAAGTAAGCCCTTGAGGAAAGAGACCTTTATTAAGACACTTCAGGAAGAAATGAGTAATGTCATGCCAACAACATCCCAAAACCACTGATAAAAGCTCGGATTCATCCTATCAGGGCTTGGCGACTTATCAGGAGCCATAGAAAAGAGAGCGCCTTTGATTTCTCCTGGATCAAAAGGTCGGAGCAAAGCATCGTTGTGTTTAGCCGAAACTTTACTTCAAATTTTTCTAAAAATGGGACCTACATCACAGCCTCTAGTTATGAAAACATCAGTAAAATATTCCAAAATATGGTTTTGAATACCTAAATACCGATCAAACCAGCAACCTTAATTTTCTTGAAGCTTTGTTATGGTATTATTCTTCTTTCTATGAGAGGCATAATGATGAAAGAATTTAGAATTGGCATCTCCATGGACCAACCAATGTTGTTTTACCCTTTACTTCCAAATATTTTCATATTTATCCAAGAGGCTAGAGAGATATTTAAACACAACTTCATAATCTCGTACTGAACTAGAATCACGAAGAGGTTTCAACATCCATAGGAGTTTCTTACATTGATCAATCTTTTTGCTTAAGTTGTAAATAGAGCCCCTTCCCCACTAAAGCAGATCAGTCCCACAAATACCAAGTCAAGATTGTAAATCCATTCCTATAGAGCTAGCCCAGCTATCAGTTACCACATGAACACACTCCTCTTCCTTTAGCCAAGCATTCTCGACCCGAAAGCGTCTTTTTCTCCTGGTTATTAGGTTTTGCAAAAATTCTAACAAAAAGGCAGAATGATTAGAATACGATGTTAAGAGATTAAGGACTCTAGCATTACTGAAAGCATCACATCATGAGTGAGAAGCAAGATCTTGATCCAGACGCTCCTCCACCCACTGATCAATACCTCTACTCTTCTCCCATGTAAAGGGATGCCTAAATAAACCTAAGTAATTAAGATTGCAATCTTCAATAACTATCATAAAGCCTCTGATATTTGCAGTAGGATGGAGATGTGCTCCATTCTTCTCTGATTGGCTAAGCAGATAATTAAAGTCTCTAATGAGACACCAGGGGAGAGAAGAGCGATCATGGAGTTGATGAAGAAGGTCCCAAGAATGCTGCCCATTACACTTTCTGGAAAGCCGTAAAATCAGGTAAGCCTCCATGGAACCACTTTCTCGATGGTAACAGAGACATCAATGTGGTGTCTTGAGAAGCTAAGCAAGTGGACCGAGTTATTAACCCTCCAAAACAAAGCAATACCCCTACTAAGGCCCAAATTCTCTATATAAAACACACCTTCATAGCCCATTCTATTTTTAATTTATCAACATGGGCCTTTCCCACCTTAACTTCCATCAGAAAAACAAAATCGAGTTTTCTAGTGGACACAAGGTCCAATAATTCATGAACTGTCCGGGTATTGCCCAAACCTTGACAGTTCGAACTTATTATACTCATGGTGATGGGCGAGCCTGGATACCAGGACTCGTCTGAACTAAGTTTTTTGGCAGATTGGGCAAAACATCAGTATTTGGGCTTTCCACATTTAGCCCATCAGTCATTGTCTCATCTATAACATTTGCTCCCTCATTCCCATTATTAGTGAGCCTAACTTCCCTTCTTTTCCTTTTAGATTCAATGATCATGATCCCATCCTCCCTTTCATCCAATGGGCCTTTAGAGATATTCTTACCATTACCAAACCCACTAATTGAGTCAGTTTTCATATTAGAGCCCATATATTTGATCCCAATCAAAGCAATTTCCTTTCCCTTATTCACACAATTCCCAGTAGCAGAATTAGGCTTAATTGGTGCCAAAAATTTCTCCATTTCCTTTCTTGGAGTCATTTTGAGCTAGCAATTTTCGCTGTACTCGAATCATCATCATCCTCAATCAGCCACCGTGCTCCAATACCAACCACTGAACAATGAAAAGGAGCTCTTAGACAATTACCACAGGCATAATTTGTAGGATCAATAGAAGCATCATACTCTTTGTTGGAAAAATCACTGAATGTCCCAAAATGCCACAAACAAATAGAATGTACCCAACCTCTCATATTTGAATTTTATATAAAGCCAATCTCCTCCCTTATTCTTAATTATCATTTTATGAGAAAGAGGTTTATTAACATCCAAAGAAACTCTTATGAGAATGTAGCTCTTCCAATGCCCCCCAAAATTGTTGGAATCAGACTCACTGAACTCACTAATAAAATTACCAATTTGTTTGGCAATTTTCTCCGACATGAAACCACAAGGAAGCTCATAAACTTGCACCCAAAACTCAATTCAATCTAGCACCACCCTATCTGGTTGTTGTCCCTCCTGAATCCTCTTACAAAGAAAAGGTTGATTCTCAAATGACCATGGATCTCCTTTCAACACCTTTTGTATATCTTTCTCATGAAAAAATTGAAACGAATAAAGATTTGGCCTAATCTCCTTCACCCTCATCCCATGATTTGGTCTCCAAATTGAGGGTAACACATTTTTCATACTGAAAAGATTGATGCTTTTATCCACCAAAAAATGCTTCACCAAAGCAAAATTGAAATCCACCTCAAACCCATCTTCCTCATCATCTAATTCCACCTTTATGCCATTCTCTTGTTTAGTGTGATCTTTCATACTGATCTACCATTTCATCCATATTACTAGAACTAGCCATGAGAAACTAGACTGAAAAAAAAAAGACAAAATGAGAAAATCAGAAACTTGTCAATAAGGGAGAAGAACTTTTCAGAGGAAAAGAAAGAGCACTTTTTTACTGTTTTTCTGATAGTAGGTATATAAACTAAATATGTATAATAATTATTAAATAATAATTCACTAATTATAATAGTTAGAAATTAACTAAAAAATAAAATAGTTGACATATGTAAAAAAAAAAAGAATTTACTAATTACATTAAGAATATTGTCACAGAATTTACTAAAGTGTTTTTTTTTTTAGGATCAAACATCCTACTTTTATTAATGAATAAGAGAAACATGAATAAGAACAACATTAAGAGCATATATGGGGACTGCTCGATACCATTCAATAGGACCAATGGAAATATAAGCATGCTTGCAATGATATTTACTACATAATTAGAAAATCTAAAAACATGATAGATACTAGTTCATAGATCAACTAGTTCTAGAGTATCCTTTCTAAATGGACAATTCCAACTGTGAGTGAAAGACTGAATTTAAATGCCAATCTCAAGCATTTGGTTAAAGACTTTCATAGTGAAGAAGGCTGGAGAATCCCGTGGTATCTTTTGCTGGCATACTCGATTTTGTTTGAGATTACAATACAGGTTCAAACTCTTCCCAATTCTTTCGATTGTTGCATGTGGATTGTTGATGCTGAAGGTAAGTTGACAGAAAAATACTATAATTACTAGAAATTAAGGGGTAGTTAATCGAGCTTTCAAAGAAATGTGGACCTCATACATCCTGCCCTCTAAATCTTGGACAATATGGAAGCTAATGCATGGGAAAATTGTCACGGACGAAATGTTGATGAGCAAAGGTATGGTTTTTCTTTTGAGGTACAAGTTGTGTGAACATAGTGAGGAAAGTATGATTCATATTTTCCCCATGTGTCCTTTCACTAAAGTCATTTGGAAAGGTGTTTATAGCTTATTTGGCTTTCAATTTTCTGAATACAACTCAGTCATGGAGCTCTTATGTAAGGCATTTTTAGTTCTAATTAGTAGTCAATTAAAAGCTCTTTGGAAGACAACAATCATTTCTTCTATTTGGGCTGTTTGGAGAGCTAGGAATGCAACCATTTTTTAGGACTTGAAGCCGAATATTCTTGTGATTTTGAGAAGCATTTGGTCAACCATTATTGAAGCTGAATTCTTTTAAAATTGGGTACATGAGTAACAATATTAGAGGGCTGCATACTTTGAGCTATTTGCACATTGTAGGAAGTTTAGGCCGTGCTCCCACTATGGTTTCAATTATTTGGCAACCTACCCTTTCAGGATAGATAAAAGTGAATACGGATGGCTCACTTTTATAGTGGATGCTCTGATATTGGAGGCATTTTTCACAACATTAGAGGGTATTCTGTCGGATGTTTTGCTTTTGGTATTGGGTCGGATTAAGCATATATTGTGGAGCTTTAAGCATCCATTTATGTAGGAGAGATTTCATAGCAACAAGGGTGGCATCAGTTGTGGATAGAAAATGACTCATCTTACGTGGTCATTTTATTTAAATTGAAATCTTTACAAGTCCTTTGAAAACTAAAGGCAATGTGGCTACATTGCTTGTCTCTTCTTTCATCAATACAAATGACTATTTTGCATATTTATAGGGAGGGGAACAAGGTAGCCAATCATTTAGCTAACTACGATCGTGAGCATGCCACAGTGGAATAATTTTCCTAAAAATTATGGTAGCTATATCTACAATGATATCTGTAAAAGAAAGAGTTTTCGATTTATTTGATATCTTGTATTTATTTAGAGGCTATGTCTTTAGCCTTTGAGTTGTATCTTGGAACATTTTCTTTTGATTTTAATAATATTTTGAGCATTTCAAATTAAAAAGTTTATTAAGAGGGTGCCAACTTACTTAGGATGTTTGAATGTGATCATTAATTCTTACAGCTCATGCTTTTTAAAAAAAAAAAAAAAAACTAGTTCTAGAGTATCCAAAAGGATGAAATCAAGTTGATTATTATCCACCATTCCATGTTTCACTTTGTACATTATAGATAGATAGTCTAATTCCACCTCCAATCATTTTAATTTTACCCACTGAATAGCTACTCTAAGACCAACAAATTCCATGTATTCTGGTGTTGAAAAGCCCACTAAAACTTTTGAGAATGCACCAAGAACCAAACCATTCGCATCTTCAATGACTGCACCACTATAGCTGTTCTCACTAAATTATGCATATCCATATCCACATTTAGTTTGAGGTCGCCCATTGGAGGAGGCAACCAATGACACACAACTGTAGAAATATTGGAGCTTACCGGACTTGATACAACAACTTCATTGGTAAGATGAAAGTTGTGAACATAGTCCCTCACATGTTGGATAACAATGGAAATAGAATGATGATGATGATCATGCCAGGACTTTCTATCATGATTCCACCATATACAGTTCAATAGAGCCATAAAAGGCTCAAATGATAAGAAGATAATGATTCTAAACAATGAAGTAGCCATTGATGAAATTAAGGTATATCACTAAATACAATACAATTTGGCAAAGGAAAAGAACTCCAAACTTGTGCTACAAAATTACAGTCACAGAAAAGATGAAGATTTTTTTTTGGCCACTAACACATATGCTACATCTAGGCTCTATAAACACTTTCTTCCTTTGTAGATTGACTTTTATGGGCAAAATATTTGAGGCAAGAAACCACATCATCCTAATTGACGAGGCAGAGCATTAATCCTATGTAGTTTATGCCACAATGATTCAATAGAAACACTAGGGGAAGTCTAATTAAAGAGACTACTGATAGCAAGTCTATACCCTAATTTCACATTATAAATCTCATCTTTCATATAATACCAAATTAATACATCATTTTGACCAGTCTTTGTAGGAGGGATTGATAGGATTAACTCCTTGTCTGTTGGTAAAAATATGGAACTAATTAGATATCTATTCCATGATTTCCCTAAGATTAAATGCTCTATAATAACAACACTGGGAATAAATGGGAAAATTACCTTAAAACTAACAACATGAAATCAAGCATCACACCATATATCAATGATGTGTCCATTACCCACATTCTAAAAGAGACTATGTTTCAGCTGATCCATAGCTTCCTCCGGCAAGCATAACTAGCACCATTACTACATGTAGCCTGTAAAACATTAGAATTGGAAACATATATGACTTTTAGTACTCTAGTAGTTAGCGAATTTTCAAATTTCAGTAGGTGCTGATATTGTTTTGCGAAAATGGCTAAGTTAAACTCTTTAAGGCTTCTAAAGCCAAAACCACCTCTATCTTTTGGAATGCACAGCTTATCCCATGTTGCCCAATGGATTTGATTTCACCCACCTTCAATGTCATCCCACCAAAATAAATTTATGGTTGTTACAATTCCTCTATCAGTGAAACTAGAATCATGACCACGTTCATATTATAAGCTACTAATGCTTGAACACTAATTTAATAAGGAATTCACGCCCTTCCATAGACTACATCCTTCATTTCCAAGTGCTAAGCCTTGTACAAACCTTTTCCTCAAGTAACCAAATGCTAATTTCTTTGATATGCTTATAACCAAAGAAAGGCCAAGGTAAGAACCTATTAAAGCATTCCTTCAATACCCAAGGCATAAAAGAACACTGCCTTCTGTGACGTGAGATCGAATAGCAAAAAACACACTAGATTTTGTAGGTTTTACAAGTTGCCCAATAGCCTCTTCATAGGATCTAATAATTCTTTTGAGCTCTCCCGCCTCTGTAGGATTTTCCTTAAAAAAAAAAAGCTTGTCATCAGTAAAGAACAAGTGACTAATGACAGGTGCAAAAGCAGCAATGCAAAATTTTAACGTTATTTTGCTTCCATAAGTGCACGGGTCAATTGTAGCACAAGTTTATCATCCCACAAGTAGGTCATTTGATTACCAAAGTAAAATAAAATTTCTAATTTTAATCTATTCAAAATTGAGGAAAATTTTATTCAAAATTTGAAATTAAATCTAAAAATGAGAGTAATAAAAATTTTGATAAAAACTTAATATAAAATCAACCTAGCCTAGGATTCAAATTTCAATTGACTACTAAGTTGATGAAATATATATGCCAAATTAATCCATCTATTTAATTGAGTAATTTTTGAGCTAATCTTACTAAATTAGGTAAATTGCTTTTTCAAGTTAATTTTCCAATATCCAAATTAATCTTATACCAATTTTCATGGTTACAAGTACTAACAAGGGTTCGTTAAGAAAAAAAAGAGAGATTTAATCATAATCCATCAAGATTTATTCATATTTCTATGTAATAAAATCTAAGTTCATCTCTTTAATGAACTAACTTACAATTTCACTTTCGCTCCATCTTCCGATCCTTAAATTTTTTAAATTGGTGGCCAAACACTCACAAACCCATAAAATAAAAGAGATAACAAAATCCAATCAAATAAATGAATAAAAAGAGATATATTAATTCTAAAAAACTATTCATCAATATCCAGCTAAATTCTAGATTTTAAATCTAACTACTCATAACAATAAAAATAAACATATACAAAAATTCATAAAAATTCAGATGAAAAACATGATAAAATTAAGAAAAATGAAGAGAATAGAGTTTAGAGATACTCTTGGAAGCTTCAAAGTACTAGAAAATGGAAGACGGTGACCATTTTCTTCTTCCTCTTCAAGCTCTTCAAAAGCCTGTTGGGTATGTTTTTGGTTTGCACGCGTGCTAGAGAAATGATTTCTCAATAATAAAATTAATTTGACTTCTAATCAAGACAATTTGTGGAGCCTTTAACATAATTTATTTGAATTTCATAAGATGAAAATTGTAATAAACAACAAGGAATTCGAAAAAACTTGAAATATTAATTGTATTGAATTTCAAAACCTGATACATAGTAAAGAAAATTGAAATTTTAATAAAACAAAGGAAATTAAGTAAAATTCTAATGAAAGTAAATGATTTGATGATAAATAGCTAATTAGTTATTGTTTTGAGTTAATGATTGGTTAATGTTGAGTTGTGTTGTGTTTTTGTTGTCCTTTCCTTGATGATATGCAACTTTTTTATACGTACTCAAAACTTTCTCCTCAAGACAATCATATGAAAGCCATCGATTCCTTGAGGATTTAATATCTGTTACTTAACTTTCTTCTCAAGAATCGATCTCTAATTATCTTCTAATTCATCATATAATTAAATTCAAATATGACTTGATGTTGGACTTTTGATAAAAATATAAACAATGGTCTTTATTTTTATATTTATCCACTTAATTCAAAAGATCAAATTTTTTTGACACAAACAAAATCCTTCTTTGAATCTTCAAAACCCTAATCCTTTATTTAAGAGAAAAAGTAGTAAAAAATGTGAAAGATTTGTTGGATATGTTCTTTTATCCTTCTTGATGATATTTTGATGCCCCAAAATGCTCTTAATAAGAAAATTTTCATTTTCCAAAAATGGTCTTAATTTGGCTTTAAAATATCATGATAGTCTATTAAAAGTATAATAGAGAGTGCACAATCTTGTGCATATTTCTAGTATACAATCTTGTGCATATTCTGCAAGCTAAGTTCTTGAATATTGCTACTCCTTTGATTTTTCATCCATTTTTCATTGAATTTTTCTTGATTTTTTTATCATGCTTTTGGATCTAAAATATTAATGATTAATCAAGCATTAATCTAAAAGTTTAACATTAGTCCAATATAATATTTTCTGTCAGTTTATGGGTTTTAACTAGTTTTTTTTCCAGTTGTGCCTCTATCTAGATTTGTGATGTTTTTGGCTCTACTTTTCAATTACGTAGCTGTTCAAGTTGGTTTTCAACCTCAAGAACCTAGGATCTTTGAGCTTAAGTGTTCCTTTTATATTTCCTTGAGCTTGGGCATAATGTTTTTGGTTAAGATATTAATTTAATTGTGTTTCAGTATCTAGGATCAGTCTAAATTTATTTTTTCAATCAACATTTGTTTGTTGGTTTACAGACCCTTTGGTTCTGCTATTGTGTTCTTGGTTAAGCTATTGCTGCATTTGATTTCAGTCTCCTGTTGTTGTAGAGATCGGTATCGAATTTTAAGGTTAGTGATGTTACTGTTGGTTGTTCCATTCTATATCTTGTAATTCGTTATAGCAATTTGTTTCAATCTTTGCTTACATTTTTCTTGTGTATTCGGCCTCTGAATTTTTTTTCACTTATGACTATGCTCGTAAGTTGTCTTGATTATATTATGTAGCCTGATAGATTTGGATAGATGATGTAACAATAAGCTTTTCTCATAATCATTAGTAAATTTTGACTATTATTATATAAAAGTATTAATCTAAAAGTTTAACGCATCAAAATTGATTAAATTCTTAATAAATTCTCTTTAAATTAAAAAAATTCTATAAAAATATAAATAAAATTAGTTTAACATGAATGCCATAAGTGGTTCCTCTATATTGAGCTTGCCATAGCATTTTTTATAGCAATTTAATTATATTAAAACATATGTTAAAGGCTACAAACTACCCAAGCCATCATGTATAACCTCATACATTTGAATTATCCTACTTAGCCTTAAACATATGTGACAAAATCCTTGACAGGAATACATCAAAAAAGAATCAACAGAAATACATACTACAAAATCTAGAAAACTTGATTACAATTTCAAGTAATATGATTAAGTTGCAGAAACTCAATAAAACTCAGTCTGAATGTATGTCTTTCGACACAGAAAAAGAAAACAACCAGTGCCTTTAAATGATACCTAATCAAGGCATTGTAGAATAAAAAATAGTAATCGTTGCTACAGCTTCCTAGAGAAGTAAGAACCAGTCAACAGACTAAATTAGCATGACATATAATTGAAAACTCCTAAAAAAACATAAAATATAATCATCTGGCTTGATAATCATCTCCCTAGAGATGATTTTTTCAAGGAAAGAGCAAATGACTTTTTTTTTTAATTCATTAATCTTAAAAATTCCAAGTTGAAATATATACAACAAAGTTGTCTCTCCCACGTTGAAAGTCTTTAGCACTTCAGACTCCAAAAAGTTACCATATTGGATATTATTAGCGGAAGAGGGTAGTTTCAAGAATATTATTTCTTTTCCTAATACAATCATCAGAAATAGAGTTATCCAAGATAGTATGAGGACGAGGCCTAAAATAAAATATCTTTCTCGCCTAATAAAGAGAGATTTTCTAGATATAAGATAAAATATCAACATAAAAAATAAATAAATACGGGATCAAGTACTCTTGCCGAATGTTTCCAAGTGGCTTCATCTCTTCACCATTACATATAAATATATGAACTGATTAATATAAAAAAAAATGAACTTTTTAACCTTAATAATTAACTTTTTATCCCAAATTTTTATATAAAGCTTAACAAATTAAGTAAAATTTTAGTTTAAATAGTAAATACTTGTTTTTCGATTTATCAACCTAATATATTATAGCACAAATATTTGGCTACTGAATTATTTGTTAAATTAGTTAAACGACTACAAATGACATAATGTCAAAACCTAATGATATTAAATGGATATTTTGTTTTTAGTTCTTTTTAGGAAATTGTTAGTTTTAATATAAATTTAAGTCAATCAATTTTAAAGTTGGGAAATTGTTTGAGATGCAGAAGGGGACTAAGCAATTTTGTTTAAATACTCCAAACTATTTTGTTTGTTTGTTTTGTTGCTTTTTCACACTCGTTGCAATGTAACACGCATTAGTTTTACTTTGAATTCAACAAAAACGATTATAACTAATAGGACTAATGTCAAATAACTTTTGATTTCTGGACTATTGGATCTTGGGTCTTGTAATATCTGTATCAATGAACAAAGTGAGCTAAGAGGGCCAGACTTTGAGTTTGACAATAACCCTCCGACACTCAAGTCAGTAATGAATTTTGTTTGTCTTAGGCTCGAAGAGCCTTTGGATATTGAACATAAATTACTGGAGTGTTTAGGAATAGAATTTATTACCTTGAATTTTGTGTCATCAACGAGTATTTATAATATTTGTAAGATTTTCTTAGGCCACTCGTATTAGTTTAGAGGTGCTAAGTGGTGAGTTCTGTGTATGGAAACGTGTGGTCCCCTAGTGATGGAATGATATATGTTTATACTGAACAACTGACACGTGTCTGGAGAATATTCCATATAATCTCTGAGGATCTCGCTCGAAGAGGTTCCTTCGTCATGACTTGGGCTGAAGCCCTAGGTCGAAGAGCCTTGACAAAGGCTACGACTGGGCGAGATATGGGCCTGGGCCTAAATTCATCTTGGATCTTTAGCTACTTTCTCAGGCCCAAGGCCTTTATACCTATTTATTCAGACTCGTATCAATGACACCCTTTGTTCATAGGAGGTGGAGGAGCTTCGAAGTCCGATTCCTCTATTTGGACAAAATCAGTTGAGAAGATGTTCTAAAATTTTTTGCTTTCTGTTTGGAGGCTATTGCCTCATTACGCCGATAATTTCAGTTCTTTTCGATGGAGGATCTGGGTCGTCTTGATATATTCATGTAGGCTTCGCTTCTTATTCTAGCGAAGCTTTGTTGCAAATAGATTTTCATTGCCACGTGGCCTGCCTCATTTAAAATGACTTGCCACGTGTCGCCTTTTGAGTTATAACAGTTAAGAATATGAAAAGTCTTTTAGAATGCCTAAATATACCCCCTTAGTTTGACTTATTTCTTTTTCATTTTGACCTTTTTTCTCTCTCTGATCTTCAAAATTTTCCTTCTTCTTCTTTGACTTCATCCATTTTTTTTTTCTTCTTCTCCGATTCCCATCCCTTTTGTTGATCTAATGGCTCGTACCAGGCAATATCATGGTGGCAGGGCTGCTCCCATTAGCAGTAAGGAGTTTATTATCAACTCTTTGGTTCCTTCTTGGAAAAGTATGGTTCCTAAGTCGAAGACTAACTAGGAACCTTTTCAAATTATGTTTGACAACCTTGCTTCCAAGGTCGAATTTATATTCCCTTCTCCTTCACACTATTCCTTTCATGACAACCCCCAATAAAATGTTCTTGTAGGTTGTCGGGAGTATGTGATTTTCTATGATCAAATGCTTCGAGGGCTATTTCTTCCTTGACATTTTTATACACTTTAATGTGATACCCTTCACTTTTACCCCTAATTCCATCCTCGACATCCACGGTGTCGAGGTCCTCTATTTCTTTATGGGGATTTTTTCTCCTTCGATGGAGCTTTTTTAGACCTTCATTCAATTCGGTTAGTGTTAAGGAGATATAGGGGTCTTCAAGTTTTCTGGCAGGCCCAACATGAAATTGTTCATTTCGAAGCCTAATGAGGCAGATGATTGGAAATACCAGTTTTGTGGTCTCTAGTACATTGGTACAAACGTGGTGGGCTTTGGATTCGATGGGGATTATCGGAAGCCTCACAAAGTTCCTAGGAATCCCGCTCTTACGAATGACGATAGGAGCCACTTGCTAATGTTGATCAGTTCGAGGGAGCTAGTCAACCTTGAGGATTTATGGCGAGGCAGTCTTTTGGAAGATAAGGATGGTCGTCTATCCGTCCCCTTCTATCTGGGGGATCTGATGGGTATGTAGTTTTTATTTATGTTGTCCTTTTCTTTCTTACAATGTTGTTTAACATTTTCGTTCTATTTGTAGAAAAACATTTGAAGGAAATAAATGAAGACCTCTAGCTTATACTGAGGGGTGCAGTCTGAGGAGGAGAAATCCAAGATCCCAAAGTCTGATCTAACATGAGTCATCCCTGTTCAGGATCCCACCACAAGGTAGCTTCGGCCATGAACGAAGGAGGAGATCCAGAATGCCATCCTTTAGTAACATTTTTAGGAGTAGAACTTTCCTCACTTGTCCATATATTACCAGGATCTACCCTCTAAGGGTGGTGAAAAGCTTTGTGTTCCCTCTGCCCCCCAAGCTCCTTTAGTAAGGCTCATCCTTGATGGCTCTATTGTTGGTTCGAAGTGACCAGCTCCTAAACCATCTATCGATGATGATGATGATGAGGAGGAAGGTCCCCTGATCATTTGGATAATTAAGCGAAGGTCCGAGAGGGTTACTAGCTTGACTCCCTCTTTAAGGATAAGTCAGAAACGACATGCTTAGGGTCCTTCTGTGGCTCCCTAGCCTTCTATCGCTCCCCAACCTCCTGTTCCTTTGGCTCCATCAGCTGCTACTTCTTCATCTTCTCATCTTGTTATTAGCAATATATGCCCTAGAGCTTACACTCATCATGTGAATGTAAATGAAAACCTAACTGGCTTTAGTATATATGTTCTTTAAGTGAAAACATTCCTAGTATCGAATGTATATATGTCCCTTAAGTATTCTGTAGAGAATCTATTCTCAAAGAGTTTGAGAATATGAGTGACAGATTGCCCTTTACACAAATGCTTTAAAGGTTGTTCATGATCGTAGGATTATTGGTAGGGATACCATTAATCTGGAAGACCATCACCTCTATTGTCATCCATGATAAGTTTGAGATACTTATTGGTACGGAGGTAGTGAGTCTTATGCTATAGACATTTGATATTGTGACAAGACGTGAGAATACTCATGGTATGAGTAAGTTGAACAGTGACCATAGATGATGGATACATGGGTCATTACCTACTAGTCAATATCGCAACATCTAGATAATGATTGTCCATATAATTCTTAGACTTGAGGTGACATGTTATCTGGCATATTAGTGGCTATGGTTTGTTACTGCTT
>CAOJBK011920937.1:0-22245 GCA_948294925.1 Codiaeum variegatum
AACACTATTTCTTAGAAATTTGTACTAAACAACTATTTTATTTTGAAATATTTACTCAACAGCTCTTGTCTCAATCAACTAACACAGACTGACACATGCACCAGAAAGTTATCTATTATTTATAAAAAGTTGTCAACTAAACACATTTTCTCTTATCTGTAGAAAATTTGACCATTGGTCACATGTAGTTTAGGTGAGTGTGTGAAAATAATTTTTCGGTTAGAAATCCAATAAAATCCATTCATTTAGAGGTTTAATGCTTTTTTTTTTAAATCACCAATTGCTTGAACTAGTTAAGTGATTGAACCAATCATATCACTAACTCAAGTATAGAATAAAAATATTTTTAAGAATCCATTTAGAGTGTTAAAATATTTTTATACAAAGTCAGATGTTAATCCATTTAACAAGAATACTAGACATCTAAGATAGGTAGCTGAGATCTAAACCTTTAGAAAACTAAGGTATCCAGATGTCCGACTTGAACTTTTATCTTGATAGATCTAAATCTTCAGATGTTTGGTATGTTCTTAATTAGCTTGAATTCTTATCTTATAGATATAAGCCTCCATATGTCTAAGTCTTCATATGTCTAAGCCTTTAGTTGTCTACGTCTTTAGATGCCCAAGACTCTAGTTATCTTATCCTTCAGATGCCTAAGCCTTTAGATGTTTGTATCTCCAAATGCCTAAGCCTCTAGCTGTCTGAAACCTGACATGATCTAAAACATATTAAGTTCTTATCTTAGTTATTTATGGATCAACATAGTAAAGTGTTGTTGATATGGTATTTAAAGCTTAGCAACACATAGTCATCTGAAGATGTAATTTCTCTCCTACAGATGATTAACCTAATCTTGCACTTTAAACATTAGGAGCAAATATACACACTCATCTTAAATTGTTTTGTTATCAATAAAATCATATTGCAAAACCATAAGGCTAACCACAATGTCCTACAATGTTCTATCAGGGACCCCACTCTTATAGGATTTGGATGCTTAAGTGAGTGTCAGGAGATGTAGAGTTACAATTCCTTAACTTGATGGGATAGAATGACATATTTATAAAGATGTTACTCTAAAAGACTCTTTGTAATTCAGAAAATAGAGGAAGGGCATCCACAAAGAGATTGAAGAGGTAAACATGGTGGAGATGACTCCATCGTAAAGAGCTACAAGCCGGACGAGCACCGAGTCCATTCAGGAGAAAGAAATCTTTGAAGTAGTAGAGCAAAATTGAAGCCTACAGATAAAAGGTGCCTTTCCTAACAAAGAGAAGGGCTTGGTTAAGGAGTTTCTAAGAAGCAACATCTAGACCTTTACCTGGTCATCCTCAAACATTCCAGGCATAAACCCTAAGGTGATCACCGACAAGTTGAATGTCGACCCCCTTATTAAAACCAATAAAGCAGAAAAAGAGATGTTTTGGGGCTGAGAGACAGATTTTCATTGATGAAGTAATGGAGAAACTAGCCAAAGCATGGTTTATCAAAGAAGTGCACTACCATGATAAGTTAAAGAGTGTTATGTTAGTAAGACAACTAATGGCAACTAGTGGAAGTGCATTGACTTCACTGATCTTACTAGAGCTTATCCCAAAGACTCATATCCCCTACCCATGATAAAAAAAAAAAAAAAATTGGTGGATTACACAGCAAGCTACAAGTACCTCTCTCTAATTGATGTAAAGAAAATCTATCATCAGATAAGGATGGATGAGGAAGACGAGGATAAAACATCTTTCATCACAGAGAAGGGGACTTATTGCTATGTGTCTATGCCATTTGGGTTGATAAATGCAAGGGCGACCTACCAGAGATTGGTAAACAAGGTCTTCAAGGAACAATTGGGGAAGAACCTTGAAGGCTATGTTAACAATAATATTGTGAAGAGTATGAGCTTTGAGTAGAACATAGAGGATCTTTGAGAGGTATTTCATGTGATGAACTCTTACAACATGAAGATAAATCTAGAGAAATGTACATCTTCATCTAGGGTAAACATTCCTAAGATATCAAGTTAGTGAAAAGGGAATTGAGCTAAATCTAGAAAAAATCAGAAACATCTTAGACATGAGCCCCCCAAGGAATGTGAAAGAAGTTCAAAAGCTGACAGTCATGCCAGTTTCTTTGAACCAGTTCATGTCAAAATCAGCAGAGAAATATTTACCTTTTTTTTTTAGAAAGTTAAGAAAGAATGGCACTTTTAAGTGGACAGAAGATTGCCAGAAGGCATTGGAGGAACTTAAAGCCTTTTGGCATCAAAACAGACTCTCATCAAGCCTCTACTAGGGAAGAACTCGTAATCTACCTCTCTACATCACTTTACATTGTCAATTCAATATTGGTTCAAAAAGAAGGGAGAAAGGCCAGTGTACTATTTTAATAAAGTACTCCAATGGGCCGAAGTGAACTATAGCTTGTTAGAGAAAATTGTCTATTCCTTACTACTATCTTGCAGAAAGTACAAGGTGTACCTTCATGCATGTTGTGGGTTAAGTGTGTGTGTAAATATTCAATCAAGATTTTAATTAGTAACCCTTATTTCTAAGACTATAGCATAAAGAGTAGGGTGTCAATCATAGAGAGTTAGGTGTTTGTATTAGTTAGATGCTTACTAGTTTGGATAGGCAAGCATACAAATAGAGAGGTTGATTAACTAACTACTGAAACTAAAGTGGGAAACAAATAAAACTATATAATAAGAAGTTAGGATTGCAAATCAGGAATAATTATGCAAAGATGAATGATTTGAAAGATGGAATTTAGTTTCTACATGCAATTCCCATTGTTATACAAAAGTATTACTAACTAGAGTTTGCATGCATTCTCATGACTATACAAAGATAGAAGTAACTAAATAGATATACCAAACTAAAACCCTTTAAAAGAGATTGCTTATCTCCAAAACAATATTATGTTTCAAGTAATCCTTATTGAGTTCCATTACCTTGTCCCAATCTCATTCCAAACATAACAACTATAGAGTCCTATATGGTGATCAAACATATAAAACTAATTCATGCCAATAAGAACTAAATCATTCTTAATAAAATAAGTGAATTATTCCATCATTACAAACCTAACAACACATCTAGCCTATGAACATGATAATATATGCATATGATGAACTTGGAAAGAAAACATGATGAACAATTGAATTAATAAGAGAAAGGAAGAAGAAATAGATAGAAAACTCCTTTATTCCTCAGAAAATTACTTGAACAATATGAAAGCTTCAAGTGTTCAAGACAAACCAAGAACTTAAACTAAAAGTGTTTACAAAGTTTGAGAATTTAAAGAGATACAAATTGGCCCATAAATGGTAACAAATTAAAATTATAAATAGTCTCAAAAGATGTCTAAAACTCTACCAAGATTAAGGAATTTATAGACCCTAAGTGTCCCAAGACGTATCCTTCCTAAAAGGTGTCAAAATTAAAGGTTACATTGAAAGGACACTATAACTACTCGTGCCCTAATGTCACTACTCATGCCCTTTGCTTTATGTCATGAGTCATGCCCTCTGGTCATGACTCATGGCCATGGCTAGCTTATGACTTTAGCAGGCTGACTCATGGTTTATGGTCTCTACTGGTCCCCTTTGCTCCCTGTCATGACTCATGACCCCTTTGGTATTTCTTTGATTCATTCTCTTATTCCTTGATGTCCTTAAGCCTTTAGCTTCTATTTCTCATTAAAATTGACCTAAGTACTTAATATGGTCAATCACACTCAATAAAAATATAAAAAGCACCATTTATATAAAAAAAATTAAGTAACTAACATGCATTCACTCTTTTTTTTTATTAAATGTTCATTAGAAAGTTATACCTAACTAGTTGGGCTTTCACACCACCAATAATACGACTAAGTGTGAAGCACTGATCCAAGGCCTTGCACTTTCATAACACTTATATGTGGAGTTGTTACACGTGTATAGTGACTATCAATTAGAGTTTGGGCATGTTGAATTCATTTTTGCAGCCAGACACCCAAAAATGGCTAAGTACTTGAAGAAAGTGGTTGAATAATTGAAGCATATAAAGGAGAAGGGGATATAAATTGAGTTCAAAAAATTCCCTAAGGGTGCCCAATTGTAGAGCGGATAGCTTGAGAAAATTAGCTGTAAGTCATCCAATGGGCTCCCAAAGAAAATCTTTATGGCTATCCTGACTTAAACTAGCACAGAAAAGCATAAGAAGTCATGGAAGTAGCAAGTGAGCCTAACTGGATGGACCCAATTAATATCTGAAGCTGGCAAAGAAGATTAAATGGAAAAACACCTATTTCACCCTACATTAAGGGACTCTATACAAACGGGCCTTTTAGTTGTCAAGGTTGAGGTGCTTAAGCCTAAGTGAAGCAGAAAATGTCCAATGGAAAATACATGAAGGGGTTTATGCAATGAATAAAGGGGAAAAGCACTTGCAGCAAAGGCTATACGACAGGGGTACTTTTTTCGACTGTGAAAGAAGTTATGGTGAAGCTAGTGAGAAAATGCCAAGCTTGCCAAAGGTTTGCCAATTTAAACAGAGTACCAATAGTAGATCAGGTCCCTATTTATAGTTTATGACCCTTTGCCAAATAGGGGATGGATTTAATATGCCCTTTCACCATAACCATAAGGAGAAAAAAAATTCTTTTTAGCTACAGCGGAATACTTTACGAAGTGGGTTAAATCAGAAGCCCTTACCACCATCATAACTTATAATGTAATAAAATTTTTATGGAAAAATATTATTTTTAGGTTCGAAGTGCCTTACTAACTTGTCAATGACAATGGGAAACAGTTCGATAATGCCAAGGTTAGAGTGTTTTGTGAAAATCTCAACATCAAGTAGCACTTCTCATCATTTTTCCACCCTAAGACAAATGGGCAAACAGAAGTCACAAAAATTAGAAAATCTTACAAGGTCTGAAGTGAAGGCTAGAAGGCTTTGGAAATAATTAGGAAGAAGAGATTTACAATGTCCTATGGGCCTTTAGAATGACCCCTATGGAATCTACAAAGTAGACACCATTCAGCCTCACCTTCGGCATCGAATTTATTAAATTGGTGGATATTGGCTTACCAATTAGAAAGGTTCACTTCTGCAGCAACGAGACAAATGAGATAGCAAGAAGGATAGACATGGACTTCTTGGGAGAACTTAAAGAGTTGGTAACCATAAGGACTGCAACCTATGAAAAGTGGGTTGCAAACTACTTTAATAAGAAATATCAAATAGAACTATCAAAGAAGAAGACATAGTAATAGGAAAGAATGAAGGTAGAGACAGGCTTGACCTAACATAGGGAGGTCCATTCATAGTGGATCAACTTATTAGGTCAACAACATATAAGTTGAAGACTTTAGAGGACACGAAGGTACCATACACTTAGAATATACAACATTAGAAAATTTATTACAAGTAAAAAGTCAATGAAAAGTACTTCTTACCTTATTTATATAAGTCACATCATGATTAAGAGAAAACACCAAGTCCTTCAGGAGCAAAGGAACTGAACCCATCTTGACTGGTAAAAGACCTTCCAAGGGGGGAACCAAGTCTCAGAAGTAAGGGAACTAAACCTAACTTGAGTGGTAAAAGACTATCTAAGAGGGGCACCAAGTCTTTTAGGAGTGAAGGCACTAAGTCCATCTTGACTGGAAAAAAATCCTCTAGGGGGGACCAAGTCCTTCAAGAGCAAAGGCATTAAGCGTAGCTTGATTGGCACAAGATCCTCCTAGAGAGGCATAAAGTCCTTTAAGAGTGAAAGCAATAAGCCCAACTTGGCATGCAAAAGACCGTCCATGAGGGAGCACCAAGCCCTTCAGGAGCGAAGGCACTTAACCTAGTATGACTATAAAAAGTCCCTCCAATAGGGCACCTTCGAGCAAGCAAGAAAGAAACGTTCGCCTTAGCAAAGCACGAGATTCATAGATAAAAACAAATGAATGAAACATAAATAACTCAATAAGTCTGAATAATGATTCAATCTCAAGATGTCAAAGAAAAGGCCATAATAGTTGAAAAAGGCAAGAAACGAAAAGGTTAATCATTAACGTAAAAAAGACACAAAATGAAAAAATAGAAAATTTTATAAAAATCAAGAATGTACAATAAAGAATACAAAGAAATACATAAAATTGTAAAATATAAGTGTAAGTTAAAAACAGACAAAGGGAAGAGATAGCCTCTAAGAAGGCCTAGATTCCCAACCTCGTAGTCATTTTTCGAACCATTGGTAGTAAGCTTCGATGGATGGCTTCACCCATTGGACGATCATCGATTTTTAGAATCTGGAGCCTTATAGATACCCTTACAAATGTGCTCCTTTAAGGCAACAAAGTTTTCCATGAAAGACATCAGGTAGAGGTATAATCCTCAGATACCCCTCAAGTTTCAACTTTGTATAATCTCCTTAATGTTTATGAATTTATATTTCCCTTTAGTGTCTAGGAAATCCCTATAGAAGATTACTATAGACTGATTGTGCCTTAAGGAGACAACCTTCAGCTCGTTCATAGATACCCACTCTTTTAACCATTGAGACATGAAGAAGTCTATAAAAACATCACAAAGAAGTGTGGGATGTCGATAGAAGAGAGCATTCATCCTCAATATCACCGAAGCAGCAACCTCATTAGACCTCCTTGCCTTCTTGATCTTTGCAGCGAGCTCAGCCTCTATCTTGGAGGAGGATATTTCTAAGACCTCCTTCTCCCTTCGCAATAAGTCAATGGCATCAAAATACTCCTCGACCTCCTTCTTCAGTGAAGATAACTCCTCATCTTTAGTGCTTAGAAGTTGCTCCCTCTCATACAGGTGCTTCTATTTCTCTGCAAGTGCCTTCTCTTTTTCCTTTACTTGGCTCCTAGATGAGGCTATATCTCTCTCCCTTAGGGAATTCATACTCAGCAGATCCTCTCACTTTCTCTTCCAACAAAGATTGAAGGTTTTGTGCCTCGAGAATGACCTCTTGAAAAAATAAAACAAGCAAAATCAGTGACAATTCACGAGGAAAATTTTGAAGAGTAAGAAATAAATGAACATACCTTCAAATGAGACACTAAGTCTGAGGACCCAGGTCTAATAGTCAACCCTCAAGTAGAGTCTGATAAGGCCTCCTCGTGAGTGACCCCAAAGGCACCATGATATGGTTGCATAAAAAATGGTCCAGAGAATGAATGGTCTACACCAGTTGAGTGGCCATCTTATTGTATCAGATCTTTTAAAGGTGAAGGCATAACATAAAGCCTTTTCATATGAGGAGCTTTAGAAGTATTTATAGGTCTCTTCTTCAAGCGACCCTCTTCATACCTAGAAGGCTTAGCCTCGGCAGTGACCCAACCTCGACCTCCTTTGCCATCCTTGCTACCTCCTTAACTCTTAAAAATTTAACCCTAGTTGCATCCTATTTTAAAGCATTATTAACAAGCAGTTTAAAGCCTCATTTCTTGATTAATGTTCTAGGAAGTCTCAAACATTATCAAGATAGGGGACTTGTAAAACTTCTCTATGTTGGGTGCTCCCCTCCGCCTCGAGCCTGTCATCAAGGAAGACATCGCTCCCCAAAGCTAGCAGTATGGAAGTCTAATTGCTTGTAAAGTTGGCTCTGGGCTCTAAAGGAACTTCAATAGCCTTCAGGTTCCCCTTCCTTTCAGCATTAATTTGTTGAGTTAGAAAAGCAATGTCCCATGGTCTGTAGGTTGGCTCCCAACTTTGTAAACCACTTATTTTGTAAAGAGAAAAGAGAAGAAAAGGATTAAACACATAAATTAGAGAAAAAATAACAAGAAAAAAAAGAGAGGGAAGGCTCATCATTCCTAACCTCCTTTCATGCTTGTTTACCATAAAGCCCTGGCTTTTTGCCAAAGCACTTCACCCGGATTATCCACCTCTCCTCTATTTTAGGATTCCCACATTTATCGCTCCTCTTCCAATTTCTTTATCCTCTCAAAAATAGAAGAGGAGGAGGAAGAGGAAGGGAAAGAAGGAGATGAAGATGAAGTAGAAGAAGAATAAAGAGAAGAAGGGAAATGAAAACCCATACCTCTAAAAAGCTCATCTCTGTCAATAGAAGCAGCCTCCTCTTAAGAGCCTCTGTAGTTAAAATCTCCACTCCAACTTTATTAGCAAGAGGATACGCTCGACCCAAAGCCCTCTTTTTAAGTATATCCTTGGTGGCTTCAAAGCCCAGCTTGTTAAACTCATGCTAGAGGTCCAATAGTCGAGCTTCGTTACTAACGAGGGAAGTATGGATGCAGTAGTCACCAACCATTCGCTGAAGGCATTTTGGATCAGAGAGATAGCTTCGATATGGTTCATCATGATATTGTTCACAAGCCTTACCTAGTGATAGTTCAAAGAATTTTAAGATATGTCAAAGGAGAACATGATCTTGGTTTATACTATATGAGTGGAATACCTTACAAATTGGAAGGATATTATGATGTTGACTATGCGGGTGATTATGAAACACGTCGGTCAACTACTAGTTATGTGTTTAATCTAGGTTCTAGAGCTATTATTTAGTGTATGAAAGGCAACCAATGATGTCACTTTCAACAACTGAGTTAGAATATCGAGCAGCAATAATGGCATGCACAAGAAAGCACTTAGTTAGCATAACTCATGGAAAATTTTCATCAACCAATGAGTTACCTAATTCTAGTGTACTATGATAATCAGTCAGCAATTTGTTTAGCTAAGAATTTAGTCTTTCATGTAAGGAAGGAGCATATAGAAGTGTAATATCACTTTATAAGAGAAGAGTCTATAACAGAAAAGATCAAAGTAATTTAAGTAAAAACAAATGATCATCTAGCATATATTTTCATGAAAAAGCTTAACAATGAGAAGTTGGAAAAAATTTGAAAGCAACTGAAGATGATTTTAAGAAGAAATTTCAAAAAAGATAATAATAATAATGGTAGTGTTAAAATTACCATTACTAAATTTAGGTATAAAATAATTTTAAATGTTGTTACGTTTAGTTTTAAGTTTACGATTTAAAATTATTTGATTATATTAAAAAAATGTATTTTAGCATTCAAATCATGAATAAATACATTAAAAATGATTCATTTTATTCATTGAATAGAAAACAATTCAATAACTATTATTTTAATATATTTCACTTGTTTAATAATTATTATTTAGTTCTAATAGAATCCTCATTATTATTCTTTTATCTCACGATGAGATCTCTTCTAATACTTAAGTGGTTATTGGAGGGATTCATTTACTCATCTTGTATCTTATTATGTGATTTTTATTGTAAGAAACACAATCTCTTGAGATCCTACCTTGCAAATAGATAGTGTAGAGATCCTTTGTTTTCATACCATCTAATGCGGTATCTTCTTACCTTTCAAAGAGCTAATGAAGAGATTCCTATTCTTATATTTTGTATTTCTTTTTTTACAAATTTTAAGAAACTCCATAGTATCCAAGTGGTTAGAGGAGGATCCCTTCTATTATTACTATTTTCAATGTATTAAATTTTATCTATGTGATTGCATTTTATCTTCCTTTATCCAGTTTATGTTGATTTGGGAATGTGTGCCTTCTCTAGAACCCTAAGAGGCTAAAAGAAGGACCCATATATTATTTCTTTCATTTTCATTTATTTTTCAACTTTCCTTTACTACTTTCTACTTATTATTGTCATTCATCTTATTTTGTCATAAACCATCATTATTCTTGCATAATTATTCATGCATCACTCTTAATTACTCATATATACATGAAACCACTTTTTCAAAAAAGTTTGCATTATTTTTAGAGCCAAAAGTTTAGAAATATTTTCTAAATTTGGCTTTATAAACAAAAATGATAGTCTCCAAATCCATCCTTTGGTTTAAAACCTGTGTATTTTTCTATTGGCACTTTTTTTTAGAGTTAATTAATTGGGTTTACTTCATCTCACCCTGAAAAGTAACATTTTTCTAAAAACATTAGGAAACAACTCATGCACACATACTTTTCACCTTAACGAGCCCATGAGGGTTCTACCTATATGAGACCTAAATCAAAAGGTAAGCATAATCTTTCTATTGAGGAGGTTTACTTAAGCTAGCCCCTTAAGGCACACATTTTGGTAAGGCCTCACAATTGGTTTCATTCATCATTTTTACATGCTCCACAATTTCTAGGAAATCAAGGATAAAAATTAACATATAGTAAGTTTTCCTCCTATGAACTACTTTGTCGATAGTGAATTCATCCAACCGATTATGCACCTACTAATTCTTTTACTTGGGGTATTTAGATGGCACTTATTGTAGGACCCATGCAAATCTCCTTGACTCATATATGGTTAGGTATATTGCCTCCTCAAATAGATAGGTAACCTCAAAACTACCAAACTATCATATATTGACCACTAACACCTTCCCTAAACCTACTTTGTTTCACTAATTTTTTTCTCTCTCCTCCTCTCTACTATGGTTTTTAGAACTCCCTAAATCTATCTCAATTTCTTATTTCAAATGGAAAAAGGATAAGAGAAAATCTTGTAAGAATTAAACTCCTGAAAGAAAATCTTTAAGAAATAGGAAAGAATCATCTTCTCAACCATCAAAACGGCAAGAACTAGCCCTCGTCCAAGCGAAAATTGAAATGAGAACAAAAGGGTAAGAACTCCGCCTCTAAACTATCTCAATCGATACCACAACCCATTCTAAAACTAAATTGGACTCTTATGGATCTTCTCACCTTGCGATACCTAGATCCTACTCACCCTTAATAAAAGAGGTATGAAGTCCTAAAGCATAAACATTGTTACACACATTAAGTGTATGATCTTAAGTCTCTTAACACGCTCAAACTCAAGGATCAAGTATTGAGGTTTATACCCTAAGTTTGGTTAATTGGTATCATTTTGCAAATACAAATGGCTATGAGCACCTTAATTGTCAATTTCTTTCCACATTTGGGATTGGGAAGAATAAAAGGCATGAAATTATAGGCATTGTGTTCTATTTGTTTAATCAGTTATATACTCTTTCTTGTGACTTGATTGGTGATATTTTTAGGATGTAAAGTCAGGGATACTCTAAGTTTGTCCAAATGGAAAAGTCTCTTAAATAAACTTGGAGAGCATTCTCGATTGATGAAAAACATGACCCTAAAATAGCTTGAAGCAAAATAACTAGGAAATCTAAATTATGGTTTGCTCTTAGAATCATCTCATTGACTCTTAATGCTATAGGAAATGGCAATTACAAGGTCTTTCAAAAAGCCCTTGCCATTTTCTAATGCACATACTTCAGTCAAAAACTATGTAATGTTGGATGGTTGATTAAGCACCTAAGCAACATTGCTCACTCCAAGAGCAGCGATATCGTCATTTGCTCTTATGTAACAAAGATTGCAATGGGAATCAAAGCCCTTACTTTGGATCTTAAAGCTCAATTGATTCAAGAAAATCACAATTATAATGATCCTATTTCAATAATTGAGATAGCCAACTTCCTCTCTATTAGTCATCTATTTGTGTTGATGCCATGAAGAAACTTTACGAATGGAAGTTTGACATTAAAAGTAATAAAAGCATAGAGGCAACAAAGTATGAAATTCAAGCTTTCAAAGAAGCAAGAGATGAACCTAGTGCACTTCAAGAGGAAGAAAGGGAAGAATCTTATAGACCTAGAGCTAGGTTTAAAAATTCCACACTAGCTATGTTGCTAGAGCTAGAAAAGTGATAAAATGGACAACTTGCTAACTAAGCACCAGCAACATGATGATTTAAACCAACTCAGAAAACTCAAGGAACCCAAATATTAAGACTCAATGAAAGGATGACACAACTCCACAAAGACATTTTTAAACTTAAGGGTGCTGATGCATACGCTTTGGTATGTGGAAGAGAATGGCATAAGGATCAAATCCACGATCTAGGATTCTAAATTTCCTTATTTCATTCTATCATTTTTTTTAATATTTCTATGATTAGTTTTTTATTTTATGTTTTTCTATTATTTCAACGAATTACCTTTCCTTTATATGCATTTTTTCATTTTTATTTTTTATTTTGTTAAAGGGAGATAAGTTCTACAATTGAGCAATACACACACATATGTCATTCAATCATACTCAATTAAGTTAAATAACCCTTATTACTCAAAATTGAATCTATTTTGAACTTAAAATATAAATGATCACTTTAAACCAATCCAATTTACACTTAGTTGTAAGATGGCATTTTTTACCTATAATTGATCAAAATTGGAATACATAGATTAAGAGGGAGTATGTCCAAATTTTTAGAACTTACAGGAGGTTTGATATCTTAATTTTATTTATAAGTTATTAATTTTATGTTTTTTCTATATTTGATTTCCAAAATAAAAAAGGAGGAGATTGTTAACCTAAATAGGATTGCTCCAAAATTTAGACTTTACTAATAAAGCTAAAAGTACTAATATCTTCTTATAAGTGCTCTTAGATAGGTATGATGGTACTAAAATCATTAGACTCAATTTCTTTCAAGAATTTAGAAAAATAAATTACCTGAAAATTGTATCTGTAAAGCCTATTGGCACCCACTACTAAAGAGGTCTAGTAGCTATTCAAAACAAAGAAACAAACATAGAAATGGAAATAAATAATAGTTCTTGCCATAGTTCTATGGTGCACATAATGACAAAGGTCCAATAGTTATGTAAATCTAGGACATTCAAGCCTAGCACACATGATGCATATTAACATTTGATGCGGCCTATAACCCTCGTTGTAATAGATAACACTCACTATGGCAAAGACATCTAACCTAATGGCTAGTTCTTAAACTAATCATAGAATGACATATGGCCTTATAATTCCCTCCAAATTTAGAAAATAGAAAATATCATTGCGATAAGCCTTAGTGCACATGACTTAAGCTAACAAAAATTTAATGCTCAAGATTATATTGGATTTTGGTCATGATAATTTTTGGGCAGTGAACCAGAAGCTATTTGATGTCTTTAACTTATAAAAGGATATTCAAAATGGAAAAGAATATTCACTCAAGAACTTTACACCTAGTGTGAGACATAGAGAATCAAACAAACTGCCTCCCAAGCTAAACTTTTCATATGCCCTAAGTATTTTGTAATTCATAAATGTATGTTATCATTCTTTCAATGTTGGTTTGCATGAAAACTCATAAAGTTTAAAGATAGAATAGTTAAATATCTTGTAAAGTTTGAGAAATAGCCTTTTAAATCACTTGTGAAAGGTTTAAGTATTAACCTTTAAAACTCTTGATATAAAGGTTAGGAGATAACCTAGTTGAATTTCTTGGTGAGTTGGGTTTGAGTTTGCATTGTAAATCTAAAGTAATTCTAGTGGAACTCGAACTAGGGAAATGGGAGAGTGAACATAGGGATTATTTCACCCAAACAACCATAAAAACATGTGTAATCTTATTTCCATTTTCAATTTTGCAATTCATCCATCATAAGGGTTCTTAATGCTCAAAGGATTTTAAGGAACATCTATAATCACCAATTCAACCACCTCTGCCTCCCCCTCCCCTTTTTAGTGTTCTTAGGGATAAATAAGTGGTTTTATAGAAAGGTTTTCTTATATGACCTTAATCTCTATGGGAAAGAAAGATCTCATAATGGTAGAAAAAGGAAGCTTTATTTCTTAAGTAACCAAGCCATTCTTTGATGGAAGCAACTTTGTATAATGGAAGGTAAAGGGTTGATTCTTAGTGTAATTGGGGATAAACAAATACTTTCACATTCTTTTATTCAACTATGAAAAAGGTTGATTCTCTTGTGTAACCAGTTTGACCTACCAATTTTAATTATTATTGGACCTATTTACCTATGGTGATAACTTCCTTAGCCTTGAAGAGGATAATGACTTGGATTGGAAATGTTATTGGGCCAGTGGCCTCATTACATGTGACCTTCATATTAGCACGATAATGGATTCTAATTGTGGGATGAAAGAGAACTATACTCACTTTATTCCCAAAAATTCAAGCTTATGTATGGATTTCTCTATCCCATCTCTTTCTCTGCTAATGGGATGTTGAGTGAAGGACACCAAGTCTTACTAGATAAGATCCAAGAAATAAAAAACCCTGAATATGTATAAAGCAACCAAGACTTAGTAAAGCTTCATATTTCCCCATATAAAATTGAGATGTATGTTTAGTGGTAGGAGACGCCATCAGTTCCCTTATGGTGATAGACTTTTAAACAATCTGATCCGTCAAGAAATTTCGTCAGTAAAGAAGGTACATTTACTTAAGGTTTTTTTTTTCTAGATTAACATTTTCATTTTAATAATTGGTCCTTTATCTTTTTATCTTAAATATTTTTTGCTAAGTTTAGTAATTTTATGTTAAATAATTTTCAGTGAGTAGTATAATTTTTATGTTAAATGATTTATGGTGAGTTTAATAATTTTTGTGTTAAATAGTCAATGCTAGACACTTAGCCTAGGTCACTCCAATTATTTTCCAAAGATATATTCATTATCTTTTTTTTGAAAGAAAATATCACATTATCAATGATTAATCAACAAAATGTCATTTTGAATGACCTCCAAATCTTAAATTAGAACCGTTTGAAGCCATTCTACAAAACCATAAGAAACAAAAACATGTTTTCCTATGACATGGGCAACACCATTTGCAAACCTATAAACATGAGAAATAGGCATCTCATCATCTAACATATTTAAAATATCATCAATGATTAGGCCAAGTTGATTATTGTCAATCATTCTTCCCTTCACTTTGTTGACGATTGAAAGACAATCATTCTCAATCAAATTGACTTTCCACCCTTTGAACCCACGACAAAAGCAACACGTAATCCTACTACCTCCATACATTCAGGTGAGGAATAATAACATAATAGACTAAAAATGTACATCTAATGTGAGCATTGCCATCATGAAGAACTACTCCTATAGTTGTTGCACTTAATTGATTATGCATTGCACTATCAGCGTTTAATTTCAGCTCACCACTAGTTGGACTATTGGACACAATCAGAATCATGTTTTCTCCTTCGGTTTGATATCAAAGAAGAAAAAATTCAAATGACTTTTTCGAGTTTCCTAGTTGACCTAAGGCCTCTTCATATGCTCTAAGAATTCTTTTCAACTCCTTTGCTTCTTTAAGCTTAACTTTGATAAAGACCAGACTGTCATCAGTAAAGAATAAATGACTAATGATTAGAGCTTCTGGAGCCAGTTAACTACCATAGGTAGACCCTCTAAGTTGCACCTGAGATAACATATCAAAAAAAATATCAGCACAGAGAAAGAGGGTCTCCCTGGTGAATACCCTTTTACGGCTACACTTCACTAATTATCTCGTCGTTGAGGAATACCTCATATGTAACTTAAATGACCACTTCATAATTATATCAACCAAAACCATTAGTAAAACCCATAGTTAAGAGAGTACCTTTGATAAAATTCCATCCTAGCCTATCATAGGCCTTCTGTGCATTGAGCTTGACACCAACCATCCCACGATAACTGTTATTATAATTCTTAAGAGCATGCAAAGCTTCAACCCTAATCAAAACATTGTAAGTAATCAATTTATGTGGGAAAGGCACTTTACTCTTTTGAAACTAAATTCGGTAGAAGCTACTTCATTCCATTCATAATAGCTCAAGAGACAAGCTTATAAATCACGTTACATAGATTTATAGGCTGAAAATTCGACATTCTAATGGGATTTTGATTTTTTGATATAAGGAAAATTTGCATATGATTAAATTTATCAGGGAAAGGCAATCCACTAATCACATTAAGATAAACATTGACAACTTCAAAACCATCAACCTCCCAATATATAGAATAAAAGAAACTTGAAAATCCACCCAGACTCGGTACTTTATGAGGATTCATTTGCTTCAGATCTCAATAAAACATTCAAGCCTGAAATGGTTTCAAAAGATCAACATTTTGTGTAGCTGAGGCTAGTCTACTAAGGCTTGAAAAAATCATTGAATCAATGTTGATTCTTGTAGAGGAGAAAATGTCAATAAAATAAGAAAGCACCACAAATGTCATCTCCTCGATCGACAAAACCCATGTGTTATTTATTATGAATAGGCCTCTAATCTGATTTGCTCTCTTTCTTTGAACTACAGCTCTATGAAAAAAAAACTCAAATTTTTATCCCCTTCCTTTAACCACTTAACTCTAAAATGTTGCTTCCAATAAATTACCCATCAAGAATAAGTTTTTTTTAGCATTCCCTATATTTGGTTTTTTGCACTCTCAATCTGATTTCTCTATTGTGAAATTTCTGTCAAGAAAGATGAATATTTTTCATAACCCTAATAAGATAAAACATTCAATCACCCTACTAACTTAGCCATAATATAATTGTTAATTCTAGTGCCTAACCATGAATCTTGAACTTTAGAACATCATTCATCACATGACATCGAGACCTTTACAAACGTTTGCCTCTTGACCCCATTACGAAGTTTAGCCTACAACCTATATGACAAAAATATTGAAACATGGTCATTAATATTTAATTAAGCATGAGACACCTTATATTGAGGGAAGAGTGCAGTCCAAGACTTAGAAGCTAGGAACCAATCAAGATGTTCCTCAATGAATAAATCAGTATCTCTCCCCCTTTCCCACATAAAAGGATATCCTTAAAATCCAAGATCAAACACCCCAACATTCTCTTAGCCTCCCTGAAATTAGAAATTAAGGATTGTTGATGATTGTGCCCTCCATTCTACTCATGATTAAATAAAATCTCATTAAAGTCACCTCCTAAAAGCCATGGTAAATAAAAAAAATAGAAGCTCTCTGGAAAAAAATAAAAAATAAAAGCTATATGCATCATTAAATCCTAAGTTTCAGTCTTAAGAGTACGATTGGACTTCCATACATGCCGGTAAAATGCCATTTTTCATTATTGATATGCTCAACAGATGCATTAATATGGAAAGAGGAGAAACACAAAATGCTTATATCACATTATGAATTCCATAATAAAGCAAGGCCAACACAATTTAAGGAAGCAAGAACACTAAAACCAGAAGACTAACCAAGCTCTACTTTTATTTTATCAATTTTATTAGGATTACATAAAGTTTTAACAAGAAAAACCAAATTGGGATACTTTACCTTGCACAAGCATTTTAAATAATGAACTTTAGAGGAGGCCCCAAGTCCCCTACAGTTCCAATCAAGGACACTCATGGCTTTTAGCGAGCCCGGAGATCAGCACCCACCATTAATCCATTCAAAGAAATCTCCCCTTCATCTTTTTAGTTAAAGTCTTATTCAAATAATCTAGCTAAAATAGTAACCTTGCCTTCAACTGGATTCTTCCTTTTTCGATACCAACTACATCTTCCTCCTCCATCAAGGAAATACCATTATCATTATAAGGAACCACTACTCAAGATAAATTTTCATTAGAGGACTCCATGTTAACAACCTATAGGTGAAGAGTAGCAGTCCCTAATCAAGTGTCCAAATGAGTGACATTAGGGTTGGAATTCTCATTATTAATTGTATCTGGAGGTGTCCAAGTTGTTTTACCATTCCCACTTGAAGGATTAGTCTAGCCTTGCCTATTAATTCGTTTATTTCTAAGTAAAGTATCAACACCCCCACTGTGAGCAACTGAACATAGACTAGGGCCAAATGGCTTAGAAGCTAATGCCAAACTCAGATTAATAATGAGCTACAGATAGTGAGTTTCTCCATGAACTATAGTTCCATAAATAAAGCAAAATCTGGTTAACTTTTTATACTCGAAATCAAGCCGTATCAATTGACCTCTAACCTTGAACTTAAAACCTCTTACCAGCAGCTTAAACATATCAAAATCTATCATGATCCTCATCAACCCTCTATTTGAAAGGGCTTTAGAATTAAACTCAAAGAAATCACTAATCGTACTTCTAATCCCCTTAGCAACCACTTTTATCTTTGCTCTAGGAGATAAATTGAAAATTTGAATCCAAAATGGAACCTTTTCCAGTGAAATAGATTATGCAGGCATAATTCCATCATAATGATTTAAAACCAATTGGTGTTGTCTAAATTACCAAAGGCCATTATTCAATACCTGATTCATATCGAACTCTTGAAAAAAATGGAATCGAAAAAGAGACTCAAATTCCATTACAAAATTCATACACATCCTGGTTTCGAAACTAAGGCCAAGGTTTCGTACATAACATGAAAGTTTATTGCCTTCTCTCCCACCAAATGACCTCGAAGGAAAAACTCATAGTTTTTTGTGTCATCCAATATTCATTACTATCAAATGACCATTCAAAACCCGAACCTTCTGTATATGAAAGATGGAGATATGTTAAATTGCCAGCTAAATCATCCATTGATGAAAGAGAATAGAGAAGAAAGAAAAGATAGTAACCCTAGGCATGCAAAAGCAAAAGAAGCCACACCTCCTAAAAGAAACCCTATGGGAGAGTTGTGCCTAAAAATAAATTTTTGGGCTTTAAATATAAATTAATTAAATTAAATATTTGGTGGCCCAAAAAAAATTTATTTTTTAGATTTAATGGCTTAAAAAATTATTTGGAGGACTTCACATGGATCACACCAGGAACCTGCTCAAATTAGACTAAAAATCAGAGGTTGTCAATAAAAAACCATAGAATGAATCAAAGGGGTTAAGAGACTCACTATGTTAGGAACCTGAGCAAAGTCCACCAGAGGCTTTCCTGTAAAATAATCGTAGCCTACATGGTGAATCTGATTGGTGCCCATCGCATCAGTATAAGAGTCCTGATCTATAATATGGGGATGCACATTCCATGACTAGCTAGAGCTAGTAGGCATATGGGACGAAGAAGCACCCATGCCCGAAGAAGCGGAACTGCAATGGGGCGCAGCCTGACGACTACTCCCATAATGAAGTTTCCACCTCTAGGATAGGAGATCGAGTAGGTTGGTCTTGGGAACCAACACAGCAGAATTGTGCTCCAAGGGCTCCTCAAACGCATGCCCGTCAAGCAAAATTGGTCACCTCATGCTCTGATCACAGCAACGTATCAAAAATTATAATCCTAGTCCTAAATCACATACCTGTCAAATACTCCCACTCGAATGGAGTCATGGTCGTCTCACCCACTGGCAGATGGAATCTGTTGATTATCTGCCACTACCTCTCAGCAAGGGAAAAAATCATACTCCTATCAAGGGAACGCTCTATGTCTGGACTGATCGAGCTTGACAAATGAGCCAGAGCGATGCATTAAGCTACCGCCTTAAAACAACGCAGAAAAGCAATCACCCTAGAAAGTCTCAACCTACCACCTCTCTAGTTGGAGGTGGAACTCTACAGGTACGAATTCAATCTCATTATTTTTTATTCCTTTTTATTTCTAACTCTACTTTATTTTTTAGCTTAAAAATAAATACGAGTGGACAACTAAATAGAATTGCAAAAAAAAAGGCATATTGAAAATGCAAAATACAAGAAAAATGCACAAAAGAATACGAAATGGCATAGAAAAAGAAAAAGAGAGAAAAAATAAATACCACAGGGAAGCCACAATAGCTCGCATGCTCTCTATAGAAGATCAGCATTTGTGGGCATGTTTGATTTCTCACAAGCCACCAACAAATGATTAGATGTATCCCACTCAAGTAGAGGAACAAAAGCTTCAAAATCTGGCTAATCAACAATCAAATCAAGCAAGCCACCCAATAACTCCTCCTTAATTGCATAGAGTTGTGGGTTGTCAACTAAAGGAATATCCTCTCCCTCCAGAGACTCGTGTCGACACGCTGACAAATCCTCCTCCTCTGAGATAAAGTTAGTTGGTATCACCCAAATATCACTTGTTGAATCAAAAAGGTAGAAGAGGAGAAATTTGAGAGAAGTGAAAAGTGAAATGTGAGAAGCAAATGAACTTCCCAAGCCCTTTAATAGGCAACATTTCAACTACCGCATCAAATGCGTTCACACTTATTCGTCACGTTTTATGTAAAACAAGAATACTAAGGGGGGGCAACAGTGAACCCTAATTTTTACACCATTAAATCTGGCCCATTAATACGATCCAACGGTTCAAATCGCACTCAAATCGAACCTCAAACGGACCCAGAAAACTAAAAAACTGAATTGAATCATACTGAACCGGGCCTAAAAAATCGGGCCAGGTCAACCAAGCCCAAAACGCACAAGTTTAAGCCAAACACATGCTTTTGGATCCAAATACATACATTTGGCCTATTCACATGCATTTGGTCCAAAACGCATGCTTTTGGCTAAAATGCACACACTTTGATCCTAGGGTTTCCTGGCATGATTTTCTATAAATTCAAACTTTTAGAGCAATTTCATGGTTCTAATTTTTAGCGATTCTGTTATGCACTCAAAGCATTCAACCGGATACGCCTACAAGCCTTCTAATGGATTCAACTCCAAAAATGCATTTTTTCCTTTTTTATTATTATTTTATTTCTTTTTATGTTATTATTAACTATTTTGTTTCGTACTCCTGTATTTGCTCATGTTTTTGTTATTCTTTATTCCGGATTTGTATTGAGGGATGTGTGCCTCTCCTAGATCCGAGAACTAGAAAGGGGATCCCCTGAACATTTGTTTATTTTGTTATGTAATTTATTGCTTTTATTGGGATATGTGCCTTCCTTAGAACCTGAAGTGAGCTAAAGGAATGACCCTTGATTTTCTTTTCTCTTTTACTACTTTATGCGATTGTCATGCATATTATACCATGTTCATGCATCATTATTACCATGATAATACCTGTTCATGCATCATGTGGTATGCCATGCATACATGAAAACTTATTTTAACCAAATTCATATTTTCTTAAGCTAAAAGTTGTTTAAAAATGAAAATATATATATATAATTTTCTAAAAATGTTTTTATCAGACCATGAATCCCTGAACTCAACTTTGATTCGAGGGTCAAACCTTTTCTAAAATTAGGCAAAATGATCAGATTTTCTAAAAATGGAGTTAATCAAATCGATTTCTTAATCACCATAGAAAATCTATTTTCTTAAAGATTAGGTGGCGACTCGAAACACTTTACACACGTACACACCAACGGACACATGTGAGTGCACAAATGTGGGACTTATCCACAACCACGATGCTATAAGCAATCTGACCCCTCATAGTCGGTTTCCTCGAGCCATAAACTTGTAAGCGTGCTAGACAATCTTACGGGCTCTGGACAAGGCCTCACCTTCTTAACTTTTTCTTTTGCTATCTTTACTTCATGACTTGAATCAATAGAAATATCCCTCCATGTGTTATCCAATTTCTCTTCTAATTGACCAACCTTAGAGCATCCTTCATTACACAAACTAAACAAATTTCCAATCCATTGATTGTCAGCATTGTAAGTTTTATCAAACAATTTAAATGATACCTTAGTAATTTTGTGCCTGCCATTGTACTTCACATCAAGCGTAGCTAAAAGTTGTCGAGTAAGACGTTCATATCCATGTCTTCTGGAAAAAACAAGCCCCAAAAATCTAGCATCTGTGATATAAGTTATAACTTCTTCTTCTACCTTCAATGTGATTAATGAATATGTGCAAAGTACCATGTGTGGACGATGTCGTTTGTATTTTAATGACTCATGCTTCACATGGTGAGGGTGAGATGTTTCCTTATGCATCCATTGAATCATTTCATGCAATGACCAATTTCAATTTCTAACATTGGTGGAGGAGTTTTAGTTGCATTAGAGGAGGATTTATTCCTCTTCTTATTCGAATTTACTTCAGATGTATTACCTTGTTCCCTTTAGAGAGAAATTTGAAGAGAAGTAGAGAAAATTGGGATCAAAGATGTTAGGGTTTATCACACTATTTGGGTAATATCTGTTAATATTGTGATTCCAGATTTAGGAATTTTAAACAAAAAAAATGCGAACGAGTTTCTTAAAAAATTGCGAACGCGATGTGCTATGGCTACAGATATATCTAGTGCAATCTTATGAAGTAATATATGGCAGTCGCCATTGTATTACATTGTCTTGGGCATACTCTACCAAAAGAATAATACAAACTTGGGAATTTACTTACTAAAGCAAAAGATAAATAATGTTTAATATGGCTTATAATAATTTTTACAAATGTAAGTAGTTATTTACATTTTAAAATTATTACATGTATAGTACTGTGTCGTTAATATGGATAACTACAAATTTAATGATATCAAAAGAACTTTTAATCTTGTATTGAGATAGTGATCAATGGAAATATAAGAGTACAACCATATTTAATAATATATATATA
>CAOJBK011921996.1:0-11437 GCA_948294925.1 Codiaeum variegatum
CTAGGATAATGATTTACAAGTAAGAACCTAGCTAAAAGATTTTCTTAAACCTAAGGATTACAATGAAGTACAAGGGTTTAAGAAATATATTGAATGATTGAGCTTAAGATCAAAGAAAGCAAGAACAAGTGTAAAGAATCACAATGGAATGGTTCTCTACAGTTCTTGACTTTTTTTCTTAATGTTTCCTTTTATACTTGTTCCAATTTGGAGCAAAAAATCCTTCTCCAACATTCAAAAAGTACACATAATGTCATCTTGAAAGGACATTATCAAAGGGGATACAGTCGTATGGGTCACTATGGATGCGGGCATATACAGTTGTTGGGTTTGAGTTTAATAGTCGTTAGAGTTCATGCGGGGTATGCTACCCTGTTGATACGTGCGTATCCAAATGCCCTAGATCTTCTAATCCTCTTTGGACTGGCATACGGTCGTACAGAGATTACTCTATACGGTCGTATCCAATTTGTCGTAAAATTCCCAAACCATTCTGTACTGGTATACGGTCGTATAAAATTGAATCTATATGTTCGTATCCACTTCTGCATACGGTCGTATCGAGAAGTAGCATACACCTATTTTTGCACTTTTTCAAAACATTTTAATTATAAAACATTTATTAGTACGTTCAAAGTGTATAGGCATATATTTTAAATATCAGAAACATAAGTCAATACATCATACTCATAATAAGGTCAATCAAATGTAATTTTGGTAATTTCATTTCATTTTATTAAATAATTACACTAACAGTTTTGGAATTATCAAAATATGGGGGACAACATTATTTAAGCAATGGAGTCACTTTTCATCAAATGGCACTTTTTAGCTAAAGTGCTGGGAAATTTTGCTCATGGATGCCTTGTGATCCACATGGTTAGAAAGGAATAATTGTATCTTCAAAAACTATGAAATTGATGTAGCAAGATTATGGAAGTTAATTATCATTCGAGCGGGACACTAGATATGTGCTTTGGATCCATCATTCCCTTACTCACCAAACTATGTGCGTATGTCTATTAAATGCTTGAGGAATTAGGAACACGCTATACCTCCAAGAGCTGCTTCTGAGTGGACACCGTCAGTGATGGGGTTCTAAAATGGAGCGTTGATGTGGCTGCGAGGGGACAATCGGGACTTGTTGACATCGTAGGGTTCTTAAGATCATTTGATGGATTGTTTATTAACATGTTCTCTCATCCACTACTACTCAAACCTCTAATGATGCTGAATTAATAGCAAATTTCAAAGCCCTGCAACTTTCAGCTTCGGCCAACGAGTATCGTAGTTGCGATTTCATAATCGAATCAAATTCATGCAGCACAATTACGTAGGCTAATGGTGATTTTCAAAACTGCCCTTAGAAACATTGGGATACACTCAGTATGATTAAGTCTCTGTCGAATTCATTTGTGTCTATTTCATTCATTCACACTTCCTATGAAGCTAACGCTATCACTAATAGGCTTACAAAAGCTGGTATTGATAGAACGATAGAATTTTCAGCTTGGATTTAAATTTGGAAAAAGAACCACAAACTTGATTTCTGCAGGTGCTTATTTTGCCCGCAATTACTTATTATTGTGTTTATGTTTTTTCTTGGTATTTTTTGGCATGAACTTTGATTAAAATGTTGTGTTTCTCATCTTTTAAGCATGCCATGATGGTGCTTCTATGTTGGGCCCTACGATCTCTTGATACAAGTGGAGGTTGGAAATTTTTTAATATCATTTGTTATTTTCTGATGTTTAGGTACCTATCAATCTAGATTTGGATATACTTATGCTTTTATAATTTTAACAAATATTCCATGTATAAGTCTTTGTTCTGCTTATGTTATTGTGTTGGGATTAATGATCTTAAGTCAGTTGTAGGGGGTTGCCTTTTGGTGGGTTTAGTTGACCTTCTTAAGCTATTTTTTCATTTTTCTAAAAGTTAAAAATATAATATTATTGACTCTTTTTATAAAATAAAAAAGCCTTATCTTGTCTTGTGTTGTCTGATCTTATTCTGTCATGCAATTCATTATACAGTAAAAGATAATAAAAAGAAAGAGAGAAAGCAAAAGAAAAAGTGGGGAGATTTTGTTTTAAGGGAAAAGGATAAATTTTTTTTTGAAGTATTAATTTTGTCTCAATTAACAGTTTCTCAACTTTTTCGGTCTAATTAGACCCTTCAACTTTAAATTATGCTCAATTAATACCTTATTGGAATTTGTTTGTCAATCTTTGTTAAATTTAAGTTAAAATTTATTGTAAAAAGACATAAATGCTCTTTATTAACCATCAAAATTTCTAATTAATATCATTGATTTATTTATTTTGAATAAATAATAGAAAATGTAATTAAAAATCTTAATATTTAGATCTTTTGAATTTTCAACAAAAACACCTTTTCTCTCCTTCCATCACGCTATAACTATCTTTCTCGTTTCTCTGATGAAAAAAAAAAATCTAAGAATAAAAATCAACCAGCACATATTGCAAAACCACTGCTAAAATATATAAGTGAACAAGTCACAACCAAAGATTTGTTTATGAAAAAGAAGAAGAAAAATGAAAGGAATCTCGAACGAATAAGAAGGAAAAGAAGAAATTGCCTAGTAAAGATTTGTTCTATAAAAATTTTTAATTTGTAATAATAAGATAAAACATCAAATTAAACTTCAAGCCAAAAAGGAGAAATTTAAAGAAACAGAAAAAGAGAAAAGGTTTAGAATAATTTCTTCATAACTACATCATAGATAGATAAGGATTTATTATTATTACATAATAATTAATTAAGATAAGAATTGCAAAGTCAAGCCAAAAAGAAGAAATTTAAAGAAGCAAAAAAAGAGAAAAGGTTTAGAATAATTTATACATAACTACATCATAGATAGATAAGGATTTATTTATTATTACATAATAATTAATTAAGATAAGAATTGCAAAATGAAAGGACTACAGATTGCTAACACAAGATATAGAAACGATGAAATCACTGCCATTATGGGAAGTTGCTAATGGTAGCTATTGAAACTCACAACAAAGAAAATTGTTCATCTCTCCAAGAAATCGCAACTAGATCTCAAAACTCCATTCATCTAAAATTTGATGAGTCACAGCTACAATCATCATTTTAATATCCATTCATCTGAAAAAAGTTTAGAAAAAAGGTTCAACACTTCCCCATCTGTCTATCTTTCTGATTTCTCATTGTCCTTTCTTTTTTTATTTTCATATTATAATTATTATATAAGGTATTTATGTCTTTTATATCAATTTTTAATTAAGATTTAATGGATGCTAATGGAAAAATTCAAATAGGGTGTTAATTAAGCCAAATTAAAAATTGAAGGGCCTAATTGGATTGAAAAAGTTGAGAGGGTGTTAACTGAGATAAACTCGATACATTAAGGGGTTTTTTTAAAGCCCTTTCCCTTGATTTTCTTTACTTGTTGTTGAATTTAACAGATTTATTGATGTTAATGAGCTACATGAGATTCCTTTATATGGGGGTGGTATGCACTTGGTGTAATGAATGCAGTGGCTGTTGTGTAGGGTGTGTAAGTGGATGTAATCAAATTTAATAATCCTAGTCTCTAAGACGTAGTATAGAGTGAGTAGGTTATTAAACACTGAGAATTTAGAGTGATTTTGTATTAATTGGATATCTACTATGTGGATCGGCAAAGATATGAGACAAATGTTGGATTAGTTCAATCTAAACTACAAATAAACTATCAAATAATAATATATGAGAATGAGAATCACAAGTCAGAATTAATCATGTAGAGTATGAATGAATGCTATGATTAGAGAAATGGCCAAAAGTCCTCAAAAGTAACTCTTATTATCAATCTAGGGTATTTCATTTAGAGTTCACAATGCATTCTCATGCCAATGCAAAGAAAAATGAAAACCTTAGGTTCACACCAATTTTATAACCCCTAAAGTAGATTACTTATCTCTAAGGTCAATCTTATGCCTTGAGTAATTTCAATTTCTTTTCCACCGATTTTCCCTAACCTTATTATGAACAAATCGATTGAGAACTCACATTTGGTGATCAAACATATATAATATACTCATAACAATTGCAACTAAATCATGCTCATGAAAAGATATGGATTAATTCATCATTGCAATTCTAACAACCTAATTAGCCTAAGTAAATGATATTAGGTAACAAAGAAACAATGCAAGTATTCATCATAAGCATTCAAACAAAAATATAAGAAATGAAGAATAATTTGATTGATAAACTCCTCAATATTCTTCAGGAAATTACTTAAACAATTCTTGAAGTTACTTGAACTTGAAAGTGCCTTTAACTTGGCACTTTAAGTACCAAATACAAAGTACTAAAACTAATAGCATTTCAAGTATTTAAGTAACTTTCTCTAATGCAAAATCATGTTTTCTCTATGTTAAAACAAATAAAAATACAAGTATTTATAAGCCCCAAAATGTCCCAAGTCATGCCTCTTCAAAAATGGTGTCAAAACGAAAAGGTACATCGAAGGGGTACGATAACTACTTGTGACAAAGGGGATGCCTTGTGATAGTCTACCTTTGTCATGATTTGGCACACTTTTCATGAGTCAGCATGAGCCAATACACCTTGCTTCTTTCACAACTCGACACGACTGTCACAAGCCTGTACGACTCGACACCAAAGGCTTCTATCAAGACGTTAAACACCTGTCAAGACTCGACATAGACAAGTCTTATTCTCCTTTTGTATTTTATGCTCAATTCTTCATTCCTTAATGTCCATGTGCACCCCTAAGAAAGGTTTAAACCTATGACAACCTAAAAAAAAATCACAAACAAGATCAAACATACCAAATTATAGAATAACAAGTAAAAACAATACATGTAACACACAAACTATGTAAATAAAAAGGGAAAGTATAAAAAAGTGCCTTGTGATTTAACATATTTGCATTTTAGAGTATGTGGAATTTTTTTATAACAATTTAGGGTTTGTGGTTCAATGTATTAGCAAAATAGGTTTTCAGCCCATTTTCATCCGATGTGACACTGATGTGTCGTACATGTGTCAGATGCAAATTAACGCCATGTTAGACAAAACTAACAACATATTAGGCCCCTATTTTGATAACAATTTAAACTACAAACCCTAAATTGTCATGAAAAATTTCACAAATCCTAAATTGCAAATGCGTTAAACGATAAGGATCTTTTTTATTCTTTGTGCTAAATAAAACACTAAATAGTTATTGATCGTGCTCAGCCGCAACACCCGCAAGTGCATGGGATCATATCAAGTAGTAAAATCGGCAAGTCCCGATATCGTTCTCCCAAGGGATTCGTTGATTTAATTGATCAAACACCAACTCAATCTCCTAATCTATTGTTTAGCTCACAATAATCGTTGGATTTATGAACTAATTTTAAAACTATGTAAACCTAAAAACTAAACTTGCACATAACAAAATTCTAAAGAAATTGCAAATCAAATCTGGGAATTAAGATGGATTAAAGCATCTACCTAGATTTCGACTCATATTAATTCAAATTGTACCTTCAATAAACAAAATAATGAATATGTCAATTAATGATCAAGTGGGATTTTTTCACAAAACTAGGTTCAAATCTTTCTCAAGTAATTAAACCCCTAATTTCTAAGTAATAAGAAGGGAATCTCTTCTCAATCCTATTTAATTAGAAACAGCATGAAGAATCAATGAAAATTATAAAACTCTAGGAGTCAGTGTATCTATCTCTAGCAAACATAAAAAACCTATTAAGCTTTTAAATGTTCTAGGTTTAAACTTTCTATCTCTAGTAAAGCCTAAACAGCAAAAATCAAGAACAAGCATGCTATTATCTTGATTTACTGAAAATAAATATCAAAAGCTAAACTTGATGAAAAACCTAAACATTCATTGAATAAAAACATTGATCAATCCATGCAATCGAGTAATATTCGTCTAATCTAGGTAGACAAGTATGTTTAGTTCATAATCAAATCACAAACATAAGAAAAATAGAAGAGAGTACAGAAATCCATGGAACCTATGAACACCTAATGAGATTTCAACCAAATCCTTGAAATTCTTGCTCTAATTTGGGATGATGATTCACAATCCACCCTTAAAAATCTTCCTTGATCTCTTTTTCTCAAGTTTCTAGAGCCCTAAATCGATTTTGAGTGAAGTTAGGCAAGAGTTTTCTCAAGATTCCTCATTAATCTAAAATTTTATGCTTTATATAATTATCAAAGTGCTATCACAAGCAGCTTTCACGGTCCGTGTCATTGCCCGTGATAGACCTCTGTACGATTTTCCTATGGATTAAGAGGCAGTAAGCTCTCATGGTCACTTTCACAGCCTGTGACGGGGCTCGTGAGAATCTACTATTTCTTTGCGTCTATTTATTGCTGCTCCCACAATCGACATCTCTCTCTATCACGACCTGTGCCACCGGCCGTGACAGACCACAACCTTAAAATCCTTAGCATTCTCATGGGCTGTCTCACAGGCCGTGAGGCAGCCTTGAGCCTTGTCTTTTCGCTCTTTTTTCACTCATTTTCTTCACCTTTCGAGCCCTGACCTTAAAATAATTCCTTATAGCTTTGAAATTCAATTGACTGCTTAGAAATGACTGAAAAACACTAAAAAAAAACACATTAAATTCAATTTAACAAGTAAAATTCACTAAGAATATGGAGTAAAATAATGTATAATTTGTAAGTTATCAGTTATGCTATTTTGTATCATATCAAACTCCCCGATACATTGATATTTCTTACCCTCAAGCAAGAAGTAAAGATTTAAGAGGATAACAAGTTACTTAATTTTCCCCAAGATAGATGTATTAGTCTTACTAAGTTACTTTAATCAAACAAGGAGTATAAGAAGTAAAGTATCAACAAATTAACCTTTAAATCTCAACAATGATAGAGGTCACAAGTTTCATAGTATAAGCAATACGTTTGTCACATTATCTCATTCTTATCAAGAACAAAGTCAAAATTATAAAGTCAAGGTTCTAACCAAACTATTCTAGTCAAAACATTCATTCATTAAGTTAAGGATTCTAAGGATGCAAATAGCCTTCAGGAAAAAATGGAGCACACACACAAACTCATTCATCTTATGGAATTTTTAGACACTTATTCCTTTTTACCTTTTCTTTTTTTTTTCTTTTGTTTTTTACTTACTAATGACGCCATGCAATCTTTCAAAATGAATGTAACTAGCATACTCATTTACACACAACTTACTCGATATGCATAATGTCAACAAGTAAATAAACTTTTTTTTATACTTGTTCTCCTTTTTTTTCACAAAATTATAAAATTTAATAGCTGTAGCAACTTATATATTAAATCATTAGTTGTCGATTTGAAAAAGCAAATTCAGTAGAATAAAATATATGTAACGAAAATAAGTGAACCCTTTGACTTTTAAATTGTATATTTAAATTTAAAAATATATAATTAATTATTATTTAAATATATGTAATTATCTAATTATATTTAGTTTAAATAAAAAAAATAATGATTTCAATTATTATATGAATTAAACTCTATGATTTTAGTTAATATATGTTATAGAATATTTGATTTGATGTCTTTTCTTATTTATATTGATTCTAGATTTCTAAATTAGCTTAATTGTATTTTCCTAATTGGAATGATTTCTTATTTATCTTTCACTTGTACTCTATATAAAGAGTCTTATTCATCCATTGAATAATATAATAAGCACACCATTCTCTCCCTCTATTATTTCTCTCTTTTCTTTATTCTCTCTTTTATTGTTGTTCTCTATTATGTATGTTCTTACTTTAATTTATAACATATTATTAGCACATAACTCTACAATTTTTGGATTGGTTGTGGTTTACAACCCAACTTAGATGATTTTTTTGTATGATTCAAGGAATAAGAAATTATTTTATTATTATTCATTTGTTCTTTTTCAAATATATATTATTTGAAAAAAAATCAATCAAATATATTTTTCGATTTATCTCAAAATCAATTGTTTACATAGATTTATTTTCTCAAATTGTGTTTACATGGACTTGTTCATATAATTTTTTTTAATACAAAATCACTAGTGGTAGAAGTTATCAAATTTTAATTATTTTTGGAAGAATCTCTGTTGTTTCATACTTGTTGGTTAATTTCTATTATCATATTGATTTTTGTATACTATAATGATTATAGTTTATGAAAATATTATTTGTTATTGGTTAGTTAATTTACTAAATTCTAGCTCCTGAAAAACTATTATTTTATACAGTTCCTGAAGAACCAGTATTTTATGCAGTTCGTGAAGAACTAATATTCCATATAGTTCCTGAAAAACCTATATTCAAAATTCTAATTCATAAAGAATCAACACTATATTTTAAATTCTAGTTCTAGAAGAACTAGATTATCTACAATCATTGGATCATATATAATCTGCATTTTAGTTCCTGAATACGTACAACTGAATACAGTTAATGAAGAGCTTATATTTTCATTAAAGTAGATAAATTAACCTACAATTTCTAGTGAAATGATATTATTGAAAAATCATAAAGAACAGTTCCTGAAGAATTGGTATTATCTATAGTCCTTGAATAATTAATATTATTTATAACTCTTGAAAAACTTGAATTGTTACAAATTTAGTATTGTTCCTAAAGAACTAAATTTTCATATAGTTCTTAAAGAACTAATATGCGCTATAATTTTGAAAATGGTTCCTAAAGAACTAATTTTTAGAACAACTTGTATTTAAATTTGTATATTCTACTAGTTCTTGAGGAACTAGTTTTCTAATCCTTGAGAGATAATGATTTGCCAATTTTTTTTACTATTTATTCTTTTATTGATTTTTGTATAACTTTTATATGTTTTTTCTTATACTTAATTATTGTTGTAATATTATTTGATGGTAATTAATTAAATTTTAATTCATGAAGAAATAATGCTAAATAAAGTTCTTGCAGAACTTAGTTTGTATTTTAAATTCTAGTTCCTGGAAGATAATTTTAATTACAATTCATGAAACTTGTTACCTATATTCTAGTTTTTGAAGAACTTATAGTACATGGAGAACTAATGTAAATATAATTTTTGAAATTTTTACTCTAATTTTTAGTTCATGAAGAACTAATATTATTAGTTCCTGAAAAACTTGTAAGTAAACTAATACAGTTCCTAAATAATTTGTATTTTAAGTTTTAGTTACTGAAAAACTAATGTTAAGTATAGATTTTGAAATCTTATTTTAAATTCTAGCTCCTTAAGAGTTAGTTTATAAAAACTTATATTCTAAAATCTTATTGAATTAATACAATACCTTAAAAACTTGTATTATTGATAGTTCTTAAAAAAATTTACATGGAGTTAAATAAATTAATATAGTTTTTGAAGAACTTGTATTCTAGTCCTTAAAAGACTAGTATTATATATAATTTCTAGAAAACTATGTATTTCAATTTCTAGTTCAGGAAGAATTAGTATTATTTATTTAAATAAAAATATATTTTAAATTCTACTCTCTGAAGAACTAATGTTGAATATAGTTCATGAATAATTTAATTTATATTTTGAATTCTAGTTCCTGAAGAACTTATGTTGTATAACTCATAAAGAACTTTGAATTTCAAATTCTAGCCCCCTGAAGGATTAGTATTGTTTATAGTTTTTGGAGAAATAATAGAATAAATAATTAATATATGAATTCCTAAAGAATTTTGACCTTAAGTTTGTGAAAAACTTATTAAATAAATAATTAAGGTTTAAAATATAGAAGATTAGCTTTAAGTTCCTGAAGAACTTAATTCTTAAAAATCTAGTATCACAATTCATTAAAAAAATTGATATCTTAAGTTCCCGAGGAACTAAGTTTCTTAAATTCTTGAAATTTTAGTATCCCAATTTCAATGTTGCAGAAGAGCTAAATAATTGTCTATAAGTATTTCAAAGACAAGTTATAATAAATATAATGTTAGATTTGATGGAAATTGAATTTCTGACCTTGATATATGGGCAAGAATTATTTACGATGGATACTATGATATTGCAAATACAATTAAAGATGGAGAATCATGATTTCATTCAATTCATTCCACTCCATTCCCTAAAGTGAATAGGATAATATGGTTAGACAATATTTTTTATCATAGAATTCATTCAAGAAGAAGGAAAATAATAATGAACGAGATCAAAATATTGAGCAATATTTAACCGTAATATGTACCATTATCTTTTAGAGATGTACCTATTGTATGTTTACTTTTTTTGTTTTACTTTACCAAAAGTCAACTATGAAACATATTTGATGGATTATAAGATTTCTAGAAGAGAAACAATCCACATTAAAAGGACAATCTAACAAAATATGATAGACTCCTTGAAGGAGTAATTAACTTTATTAAATCTTGCATTATCATTATTGTCATTATTACTTTGTTGGATTTTATTCCAAATGATTTTGCATTTCAATTATATATATTTTATAAACAAAGTTATCTGTTATAATGAATTATTACCCCCACTAACATACATAATATATTACTTGAACCTCAAGTTCAATAAGCAAACAATTGGTATAATAAGCCACACATAATATTTTTCTTGTACATGAATATAAGCCTAATGTTCTAATTTGTGAGCTTTGGTTGTACCATAAGAATCTCACCTTAATGTGTGATAAAATGTCTACATAAGAGACTTATGATTTATTTTAATAAGGTACATTTCTCGACATTAAGGAGAGAATAAGCACCTATAGTGCTAAAAAATGTTGAGAAATTTCCAACAAGGAAAACAATATAAATGATTCATGTATAAGATAAACTTGAACTTCATAATATAAATTAGTTGTAATAGATTATAAAAAAATTGCCAAATACATTTATCTATGCAAAAAGAGTAATAGAGTCTCATTCAAGCTGCATAATATTTTAACATGAATTATGATTCTTATTAAAATAAAAGTGAGCTCAATATACACTAGAAGTGTTAATGATATAAACATAAAATCTATGAAAAATTAAAAGCAACTTCACTTATAAAATCACCTAAAAAGATGCCCCCTGAAGATAAGATCTTAATCAAAGAGTTATAGCTAATTATGAGACATAGACTGAGATAATAAAACAATTAAATCCTCTAGAAAAAGGCTTATGGAGTTGATGATCATACAAATAAATACTATGAAATCTTAATTAGTAGGAGAAATAGTTTATGGAAATTTGATTATCGTCGATGATGAACTTGCCTCAATAATTGCTTTTACTACTATAAGAGAAAATACAAACCTAATATTTATGAGCATTAGCATAAACATATTGACCATCGTGAAAAGAGGCAATTAAAAGTCGAGCTAGACTTGCCATATGAGAAAACTAATTCTCCTATTATGAAAATGACATTGTTCCATCACTTATAACTGTTAAATAAAGGTTTGATTTAT
>CAOJBK011923712.1:0-10461 GCA_948294925.1 Codiaeum variegatum
CTTTTATTTAGAGATAATGTTTGTGAAATCTATTTTGAAAATAGAATTATTGGCATAGGGTATGTTTTAGATGGTCTTATTATCTTGATAATGGCAATAACAAAACTTATCCAAGTACAACTTATTTTAATGCCATGATTGAATCCAACTCTAATTTGAAATTAATTTGGCATCTTAGACTTGGATATATATCCGAGGAAAGGATTCTAAAGTTGGAGGAAATGGGGATCCTAGACAATATGGGCAATGAACCTACTCTAACTTGTGAGTTTTGTATCCAAGGAAAGATGACTAGGTCTAGCTTTGTGGGACAAAGAGAAAGTGCCAGAGAAATTTTGGATATCATACACAGTGATGTATGTGGACCATTTCCATAAATGGCTAGAGGAGGATATTTATACTTCATTACATTCATGGATGACCTTTCGAGGTTAGGGTATTTGTATTTAATGAAGCATAAACATGAATCATTTGAAAAGTTCAAAGAATTAATGTAAGAAGTTGAGAAACAAATTGGAAAGAGTATCAAGACACTTTGATTAGATCAAGGAGGCAAGTACTTGAGTACAGAGTTTAATGACTTCTTGAAGGACTATGACCTTATATCGCAGTTGACTCCTTCCGGTATGCTATAGTTGAATGGTTTTTCCAAAAGGAGAAATCGAACCCTATTGGATATTGTGCAATCTATGATAAGCTATACCGACCTCCTTACCTCCTTATGGGGATTTTCCCTCAAAAAGACTTCTTACTTCCTTAATAGAGTCCCTTCCGAATTTGTTCCGACTACATCATATGAGATATGGTATGGTGAAAAGCCAAGTCTTAAGCACATTAAGATTTGAAGGTGTCAAGCACACATTAAAAGGCTGAGAACAGATAAATTAGAATAGATGTTTATTAAAGGCAGATTTGTTAGATACCTTAAAGGTGGTTTAGGATACTCTTTTTATCTCCCAACCGAGAAAACAGTCATTGATAGTAGGGATGTCATATTTCTTGAGAAAGAGTATCTTCAAGAATGTGGCAAAGGAAGGGAGATAGTCTTGGATGAAGCTCAATCCGAAGAAATCCAACAAACTGATCAAATTGAAATTGATCAACCCAATGAGCTTAATTCGATCAATAGTGTATCCACACAAGTTCCTTGGAGGTCTAGTAGAGTATCTCATCCTCCAGAGAGATATAGACCTCTTCATAAAAGTGTATAAGAGTTATGCATTGATAGGGAAGTTGATAAGTTATTGATCCTACTACATATGAGTAGGTTATATCAGATATGGACTCTTCTAAATGGCTAGTGGCTATGAAAGCTGAGATGGATTCCATGTATGCGAACCAAGTCTGAGATCTTTTTGATCCATTCGAGGGTGTAATACCCATAGGGAATAAATGGGTCTTTAAGAAAAATATTGGCATAGATGAAAGTGTGGAAACATTTAAGGTTAGACTTGTAGCAAAAGGGTTTTGCTAGAGAGAAGGGGTTAACTATAAGGAAACCTTTTCTCCAATACCCATGCTTAAATCCATCGTATTTTATTAGCGATAGCGGCACACTATGATCATGAGGTTTGGCAAATGAATTTTAAAACCACCTTTCTTATTGGACATATTAAGGAAGACATTTCCATGGAACAACCCAAGGGTTTTGAATCCAAGGATTGTTCCAAAGTGTGCAAGCTTAAGAGATCCATTTATGGTCTAAAGCAGGATTCGAGGAGTTGGAATCATCGTGTTGATGAGGAAATTAAATCGTTTAATTTCATAAAAAATGAAGATGAACCTTGTGTGGACAAGAAGGTTAGTGAGAGCATACTTATGTTTCTTGTACTATATGTGGATGACATTTTATTGATTGGAAATTATATAGGAATGCTCTCTATTGTAAAACTAAGGCTATCCTTTAACTTCACCATAAAAGACTCAGAAGAAGCCACTTATGTTCTAGGTATTCGCATCTATAAAGATAGATCAAAGAGAACAATGTGGCTTTCCCAAATTCAGTACTTGGAAATGGTGTTGAAGAGATTCAACATGCTGAGTTCCAAGAAGGGATTGTTACCAGTACGACATGGTATCCACCTTTCTAAGAAGATGTCTCTATAGACACTTGAAGAAAGGGAAAACATGGACAATGTTCTAATGCTTTGGCAATTGGAAGCTTAATGTATGCAATGTTGTGTATTAGGCCAGATATCACGTACATTATTAGTGTGACTAACAGGTTTCAATCCAATCCTGATCTAGATCACTGGACAGCGGTCAAGGCTATCCTAAAGTACTTGAGAAGGACTAAGGATTTAGTTTTGACTTATAAAGGAGGTGACTTGAGGATAGATGGTTTTATAGACTCTGACTTTCAGCCAGATGTTGATGATAGAAAGTCCATCTCAGGCTTTATCTTTACCTATAATGAAGGAGTAGTTTGCTGGAAGAGTTCTAAGCAATCAACCACTGTAGAGTCCACTTTAGAGGTTGAGTACATTAATATACAACAAATGCTGCAAATGAAGCTATTTGGATTCAAAAGTTCATAACAGAACTGGAAATGGTTCCTTCCATTCAGTTGTCGGTTCCCCTCTACTGCTACAATAATGAAGCCATTGTTTAGGCAAAGGAACCCAGGTCTCACTAGAAATTCAAACACATAGAATGGTATTATCATATTATAAGAGAGATCATTGGGAGAGGTGATGTCACCATGCAAAAAATAGCGTGAGCTGAGAATACAACAGATCTCTTGACTAAAGCTATGAGTCAGCAACAGTTAGAATATCATCTCGAAAGGATGGTTCTTAGATATTGCATAGATTGGATCTATATTAGCTCTGGTGCAAGTGGGAGATTGTTAGAGCTGTATGCCCTAGAGCTTATACTTTATATATATATTTTTAATATTAATCCAACATTATCATTTAATATATATGTTTTCGTTTAAATGATCGCCTTCATTTTAGTGTTTAACGTATATATGTTCCAAAAGTACTATGTAAGAGAGTCTATTCTCAAAGATTTTGGAAATATGGAGACATATTCTTTTTGTCATAGACTTTAAAGTAAGTTCACGGTCATAGGATTATTGGTAGGAACATCATTAATCTGAAAAATTCATCACCTCTGTTGTCATCCATGACAAGTATGAGATACTTATTGGTATGAAGGTAGCGAATCTCATGCTATAAACATATGATGTCATGATAATATGTGGACACTCGTGAGATGAGTTAGTCAAATAGTGACATTAGATGATAGACATATGGGTTTAATCCACTAGTTAATGTCTTATCATCTAGATCATAATTGTGCATATAATCCTTACACTTGAGGTGACATGTTATCTAACATATTAGTGGCTATGGTTTGTTACTAGTTACATATCGATGTTATCCAAGGATATGTATATAGCATGTGGTGGCTATAATCAATGGTATGTTAAGATAAGTGATCTCCAAGAAAGGATTCATTAACTTGGGTAAACAAGGAAGGAATCCTATGACTTCTAGTTATTCTCGATTCTCAAATCCTTGGCCAAGGTAGTAAAGATTCACTAGAAAGAGTTTCTAGTAAAAATCAAGTTTCAAGAATTAGAACTGGTAGAAGTCATATGATATAGCATATAGGGTTTGACTATTCCATGGTCGTAGTTGAGATCGGGAATCAGTAATGAAGGGATCTGAGTACACTGTAACTATGATCAAGAGGTCCATGCAATGTTAAGGATTCAATCGTCGACATTCATTTCTAATTAGGTAGTCATAATATGTTTTGCTAGACGTCACTCTCGACTTATGGGACTAAGTATAGATTATGGATTACATACTTTTTGGGAAGAAAAGAGTTTTCTTTATCCAATTGCTAATTAAAACATGAACCTAGTAAGTCACAAACAATAAAGTTATTCCCATGGCTTAGAATTAAATCATATTGATAATTGATTAAAGAGTTTAGTTAATTATTAATGATGATTGAAGTAGAGTTGTAATTAAATTTACAATGATGCTAGCATATCTTGAAGTCTAATTTATAAATGGATTATTTCAATGATTTCATAGTTTTTATGAGATACAAATAGGCATGATTAAATTGATATGGACTAAGACTAATAACAATTAATTTACATGGGATGTGATTAATTATTGGCTAAAGTGATTCCTACTAATTACTTGTTCTAATCAAGTTAATTAATTAACTAATTGTCTAGTCAAATAAGTTAATTGGATACTAGCACAAGTAACCCTTCTTTCTACTAACTTTTTCTTAATTTAAGGAAGATTATTTAGAAGAGGTAAGGGTATAAATTATAGGCTTTGTCATATTTTTGGCTAAGACAAGAAAAGATGGCACTATTCATCTTCTTCATCCTTGAGATTTTCTCCTAAGAGTTAGAGAGAGAAACTTGAGCTATAGAGAGAGAAAGTTCCAAGCACCACACCATTTATAGAAAGAAGGAGTTTATCTTTGAAGAAGATTTCTCCAATAAAAAACTATTCTTCTATAACCTGGTGAAGGAGTTTGTTGAGAGTTTTTGGTCCAAGAATCCTTATAGTCTCATGTTCTCAACAAAAGAGCAAGAACCAAAACATCTGGACAACTAAGAGAGATGATTCAAGCTTTTTGGACAGGAAGGAGACATAAGCCTTGGAAAACATTGGTGTGAGCTAAGCTAGAGGCTTCACACTGGAGGAGCTTAGCAAAGGAGGAAGTTAAGGTATTTTATACTACAAACCCCCTTCTAAGTTTTAATTGTGTTTTGCACAATAATTGGCTAAAGAATCCTTGATTGAGATTATGGGGTCCAAATCGAGGTTAAGATATTCATTAAAGAGTTTAATGAACAACTAAATAATCCATGCTAAAAGAGTTTTGGCATGGAAACTTATTTTACAAAAGTTTTGAAAACTAAAAATCGAACCTTCTTGGTTCGTGCATTTTCACTTCCACTGCACGACTCGTATGTTTCCTTCAAATTTTCCGTACATCCTTCCAACAAAGTGAAAAATGCTTTAATCATAGAATTAGATACTTACTATTACATTGTAATGCCTTTAGGGATAAAGAATGCTGGAGCCACCTATCAGAGGATGGCAAATACTATCTTCCATGACATGATGCATCAAGACATGGAAGTATATAAGGATGACATGGTCATCAAAGGCACCACTGTCGAATAATGTCTGCAGGTACTAAAAAAGTTCTTCTTTAGGCTTCGCTAGTACAATCTCAAACTCAATCCAACTAAGTTGTGAGGCCCTATTAGAGCGGCCTGTGGATTTTCTAGCGTGCCTTCGAGTTTATGGCTCAAGAAAACCAACCATGACGGGTTGGATTGCGTATGGCATCACATATTGTGGCCGGATCTCACATTTGTGCATTCACATATGTTTCTTAGTGTGCATATGGTGTGTTTAGTGTACATAGTTGTCGCCTAAATCTTTAAGAAAATGATTTTCTATGGTGATTAAGAAACATTTTTAAGTTAACTCTAATTTTTGAAGAAATTCTGATTAATTTTCCCAATTTCAAGAAAAGATTATCCTCGAACTAAAGGGGGTTCGAGGATTTGAGATCTGATAAAAAATAAATTTTATGAAAAATAGCTTTTAACCATTTTAAATTGCAACTTTTGGCTTAAAACAAAAATGATTTTGGCCAAAATGTTATTTTCGTGTATGCATGGCGTACCACGTGATTCATGAATAAATATCATGGAAAAAATGATGCATGAGAAAACTATAAATTATGATAATCACATAAAGTTGTAAAAGTAGTAATGAAAATAGGGGTCCTTCCTCTAGCCACTTCGGGTTCTTCTTTCGGCTGAATTATCAATTAATGGTATCCTGACCTCAAATCTATCTTGGAGAAATATCCTATGCCTTGCAGCTAATCAAATAGATCATTTATGTGAGGTAAATGATACTTATTCTTAATGGTAACCTTATCCAGTTGTCAATAATCTATGCATAATCTTAAGGTTCCATATTTCTTTTTCTCAAACAATATTGGTGCTCCCTAGGGTGAGCTACTAGGTCTAATAAATCCTTTATTGAAACGTTCTTGTATCTATTCCTTTAGATTTTTCAACTCGGTAGGTGCCATCCTATATGGTTCAATTGATATAGATTAAGTTCTCGATAAAAGTTTAATAGTGCACTTAATTTCCCTAATGGGTGGCAAACTAGGTAAATCCTCAAGAAATACTTCAGAAAATCTTTAACTACCAATGCCTGCCTTAGTTTAGGCCCTTTTTCTTTGGTATCCACAATATGTGCTAAGAAAGTTTTGCATGTTTTACACATCAATCGCTTAACATCAAATGCTAATATTAATGAACATAATACTGACTTCCCTTCTCTTTGATAGGTAAACCTTTTTTCCATTCTCTAGTTCAAAATCCACTATTGTATTTTTTCAATCTATCTTAGGTCCAGCGGTTGATAGCCAATCCATTCCTAATATTAGATCTCCAATATTGGCAACACTATCAGATTTACTTTAAGCAATATACCCTTAATCTCAAGTTCACAATTTAAATATATTTGAATGACTATGATTTCTTGACTTAGCAGTATTCCAACCTCTAACATTTTAGACATGCAAGTAACTGGTTTACACAGCTTTTCCAAACATTGGTTACACAAATGTATGAGTCGCTCTAGTGTTAAACAAATAATTTGCCTCTAAGGATTGCAATTTAGGAATACCTATCACCATATCATTTGATTCCTTGAGATCCTATTGAGTCATGGAAAAAACTCTTTCTCATCCTCTCCCAACTGAGTTAAAACTCGAGGTTTCCAGATTTAACATTGATCAATATCCTCTTCCCGAGTAGGTCCCCATAATCTTATTTCCTGGACTAATGGGTCTTATCTTTACAATAGTCTATGACACCATAGGGTTTGATCTAACTCCTAGTCCTTGTGGACATTCCCTTAGAAAGTGTAATTATTGTCCAATCTGAAAAATCATCCTCTCTTTATTGAGTAGGCTCCAAAATACTTCCTCTGACACCTATTATAATGGGACGGGGTATTAGTAACAAACACTGATTGTTCTTTGCTAGCATTTCCAGAAACTTGTGACATTGATGTTGTCACACTATGGGCTCTAACTATAGGACGTCCTATCATTAGACCACTTCCAATCAGGGGTCTCGAGCTAGTTCCTCCCTCGACAGTTCCACTTCTTCATGAACCCCGATGAGTTTTTCCTTTTCCTTGGTTCTTACCATCACACTTATTCCTTTTATTCTTATATACTTTATATCGGTCTTCCATATGTTTTGCTTTATCAATCACTATAGTTAAGGTATGAAATTCAATAGCTACCAATCCTTGATATAATGGTCTAATAAGCTCTTACATAAACCTCCTTGCTTTTTTAATCTTAGTAGGCATAATATAGTGTGCATACTTACATAGCCTCTTAAACTACCTAACATATTCTTCAACTAACATTTTTTATTTTTACTTCAACTTCTCAAATTGTAAAGCCCTATTCTCACATTCACCATCAGATAAGAACTCAGTTAGTAACTCTTCCTAAAACTCATCCCAAGTTGGTAGAGCATCTTAATAAAACCTATCATCTATCATCCTTTTATACCATTCTAGGTATGATCCTTCAATTATACTCCTACCAATTCTATGGCCTTAGCATATGAACATTTTATTCTTTGAACATACTTATACGTTTCTTTTATGAAAGCTTTTAGATCCTCTCCATTAGTTCCCTTAAATACATGTGGTTTCATATTTTTAAAATCCCCTAAAGAGATTCCCTCATCAGGTAACATCCATTGCTTTTATAAGTCAAATTTTGAAACTATATATTTTATGACACATATCTAATTTCTACTAATTATTTTCATCATCATCATTCATATGTACTTGTGAGGCCTCGTCCGAGTGGCTAGCGGGATCTTCCAACACACCTCCGAGCTTACAGCTCGAAGAAAACCAACCATGAGGGGTCGGACTGTGCATGGTGTAGTGGATTGTGGCCGAGTGGGTCCTACATTTGTGCATCCATATGTGTTCGTTGGCGTGCATGTGGTGTGAAGAGTGTACAAAGTCGCCACCTAATCTTTAAGAAAAAATAGTTTTCTATGGTGATAAAAAAACCATTTTGAATTCACTTCATTTTTAAAAACGAATTTTTTTCACCCATTTGAAAAGGTTATTCTTTTTGAACTAAAGGGGGTTCGGAGATTCATGATCTGATAAAATAATTTTTATGAAAATAGTTTTTACCATTTTACATAACAAATTTTGGCTTAAAGCATATGATTTTAGTTAAAAACTATTTTCATGTATGCATGAACAAGTATTATGGTGCATGGATAATTAAGGATGCCAAAATGATGCATTTATAGGCTATAATGCAAATGATAATTGCATAAAGAAATAAAGATAGAATTTGACAGGGATCCTTCCTCTAGCCCATTTCACGTTCTAGGAAAGGCAAAATTCCATAAAGAAATCAATAATAATTACAACGCAAAAATAATTGAAATTATGGGATTTCCCCTCTAGTCTTATGATTTTGGAGGAGTACACATTCCATAAATACATATCCAAAATCCAATAGCAGTAATAATGAACTAAATACAAATAATGAAAATAATAATGGGAATAAAATAAAATACAATAAAAGGAATAAAAGAAAATTAGAGTTTTTAGAGTTGAAGTCGTTAGATGGCTTGTTGACATATCCCTTTGAATGAGAATAAAATCCCATGATGTTCTCTCTTCTCACGAAGGGTGAGGTTGTTCTAATAATAACAAGTATTTGGATGTTCGATAGCTATCCAATTTTAATTTATAAAACTATTAACCAAATAGGCTATTAATCATTTCAGGGTTTGATTAATAAAAATGATTTTGAATAAAGTGAATTGATTACCTAAGTTCATTTTAGGGTTTTAATTAGATTCATTTCTTGAAAATTAAGTTTCCAATAAAACATGCCTTAAATCAAATTAAAGGGCTTTAAAATTGAATTCTGATAAAAATGCCTTAACTCAGTTTTAAAGGGTTTAAAATAGGTAATTAAGAGAAAGAAGCATATCGTACCGATTTTACCTTTTCTTGAGGCTCCAGGATCGGTGGATTTGAGGGTTTGATGAAACTTGAATGGGTCTCCAATGTGTTCAGAGAGCACTAGAGGTTGTTTGTATGAATCGGACTAGAAATATATGAACTACTGAATTGGTAGGAACTGTTGCAATTCTGATAGTCTGGATCGATTGGGGAAGGATTGTAGTGTTTGAGAAGTATTTTTCAGTGTTTAAAAGATGTAAAGTGTGGTTAATTAAGTTTGAAATTCAATAGAAAAGTCTTCATTTCTGTAATAGAAAATGCTCAATTTCTACGAAATTGTACTAGAAACTCAAGGGACAAAATGCACGCATTTTGGGCAAAACACATGCATGAGGGGGAAAAAGCATGCTCGAGCTAGGCTGTGCATGCATAAATGGGGATATGCATGTGTGATAGGCTTCACGCATGCACAATAATAGATATCCATGCACAAATTGTGTTACCCGTGCGCGAGCTGCGTTACATATGCGTGAGCTGTCCTTTTTGGCTCGGGTTTCTGGTGGGTTCAGTCTAATTTGTTTTTTTTTAGGTTTTCTGAGTCCATTTGAAGTCTAAATTGAACTTGGTTAGATCTGTTGGTCTCGTGATAATGAGCTAGGTTTAATGGTGCCAAAACATGAATATTTCCTCAAAAATATGTAAAATTGAGCCTCTGTGCAATAAGGGGAGATGCCCCTTGACCCCATTATGTTCGAAATCTTTAAATTTGGTTGAGGCAAGTAGCTATTTTGGAGGCATAAAATTAAAGGTTCATAGCTGCCCCCTCATCTGAATTAGCTTCAAGCAGAAGATGATTTTGATGATGGTAAGCCCATAGGTGCTATGTAGGATCCTAGGCTTGTGAGCATGCCATGTTCGTGTTAGGGTTGTATGCCCTAGAGCCAGTATTTTATGTATATATAAGTAATCTTAATCCATTAATGGATATTAATATATATGTTTTTATTTAATGATCATTTTCATTTTATTGCATTATGTATATATGTTCCTTAAGCTCTATGTAAGAAAATCTATTCTCAAAGATTTTGGGAATTTAGAGACATATTCTTTTTGTCATAGGATTATTAGTAGGAACATCATTAATCCAGAGAGACCGTCACCTCTGTTGTCATCCATGACAAGTATGAGATAATTGTTAGTATGGAGGTAGTGAGTCTCATATTACAAACACATGATGTCATGAAAACATATGGACACTCATGAGATGAGTAAGTCGAACAATGACATTAGATGATAGACACATAGGTTTTATCCACTAGTCAATATCTGATCATCTACATCATAATTATTCATACAATCCTTAAACTTAAGGTGACATGTTATCTAACATATTGGTGGCTATGGTTTGTTACTGCTT
>CAOJBK011925367.1:0-13333 GCA_948294925.1 Codiaeum variegatum
TTGTGTTTTTGCACAATAATTGGATAGATTCTTGTTGATGAATATGGGTCTTTTTTTGGTGTAATTATTTGTTAAAGAGTTTAATGAATATCTAAACCAAACATGTCAAAAGTGTTTTGGCATGGAAAATGTTTAAAAAAAAATGATATGTTACTGTTCACACATATTGCTGTCCAACACTGGACAACAATTCTGTCTTCAGCTATGCGACTCCGTATTCGCCCTTCATTATCATCTATATGAAATGTATCTTCTTCTGACAGTCCTAAAAATTTTCTAAGATCTTAGACTAGATTAGCGTTGCTTTAGTTAGCAGCTCTCTTTTTAGGATTTGCAATATAAGGAACTATTTTTTCCTTTTAATTTCAGGATTTCCTCCTTAAAAATAAGCTTTGAAGAGCCCATTGGTTTCTTTAATGCCTTTTCTCGCTCAACTACATCGAGTCTTTCATTCACTAATTTTCCTACTTGGTCTGCTAGTGCCTTTCTTGGATCTAGTGAATCACCAAGCCTTCCTTGAGCAAGAAAGTTATAATGGAGACGACTCACTTCATCAAGCACATTTGCAAATGAAGTCACTCATGTAGGAGCTGAGTTTACACTTTCTTCTATTTTTGTTATTTTTATGAGATTGTGGAAGTGCTACCTCTTATTCAGAAATATTAGCAATTCCATCTATCCTAAAAGATTCTTCCTAGAAAGTTAGAAAAAAAAATCAATTTTTCTAAAGTGTGTTTTTTTTTTCAAATTAAATATTTTACAAGCTCTTCACTTCAGTTATAATCTTACCAATATATATTCTGTCCTATAATAAAAAATTCTTTAAAGAAAAGATGTTTATTTTCTAACCTTGTTATAATTTTAATTACTGTAAAAAATTCTTGTGTCCTATGGTCAAATGAATGCTCAATTAAAATATATGCTAGTTTATGTTCTTCGTCAGTGTCTCTAACTCTACTACAAATTCTTTGAACATAGCACAATAATCTTTTATTGTCTTTCATTTCTTTAATGGAAAAGTGTTTGATATTATTATACACTATTCTAGAAAATAGCGATTCTCTTAAAATTCCATTCATACACTATGGATTTAAATGAAAATCTTTTAAAATTTTTATGGTGAAATATAAAATTATAAAATTTTTTTAGGGAGCAAATCATAACTAAAAATATGTCAAAATTTTGTTGGACGAAAATTTAAAACTTTGTGGGTGAAAATATAAATTCAAATGGGGTAAAGAAAGTTTCCAATCTTTTTCCAATTAGTAATAGGAAGAGAAGACTAAATAGGGCATGGAATTATGTTTTGTTTATTTTCCTTTTTTTAAAAGGCATCTAGAAATATTCTCTGTTATGATATATTCCCTTAGTTTTAGCTTCTATAAAACCTTATAAACATGCAAGCACCATCAAGTCAATCCTTGTTTCCTCGAGAATACAACAAATTAAAGGGAAGTGTGTTGTTGAAGGTTAATTTTTTATCAATATTCATGTATTGATTGGTATAATAAGGTTTGTAAAGAGAGTGACAGAAGAGAGTGAGCACAATGGTTTTCATGCATGTTTATGTTTCAAACTCTCTGTGCTCACCCTCTCTCTGTCACTCACCTCTCTCTCTCTCTCTCTCATCCATCCTACTATATTTATTTTATAGGGTTGTTTAACATTACTGTTAGAGACTGTAAAAATACTTTTAATTTTTTTTATTTAATTGAATAATTTTTTTTAATTTTTTTTTTAATTACTTTTGAAAAAAATATCAATTCACCTGTTTCTTAAAAAAACAGTTTTGAAAAAAATACTTTTAAATAAAATATAAATTTTTTTTTCCAAATATTCTTTTGGAAAAAGCAATTCAAAACACTCTCATAATATTAGTATGCATAGAAATATATCAAGTTTTATTATTATTATTATCAGGAGATTTTCATAAGCAATTTACATGTTTATTGAGAGAATAATTCAACTGAATTCAAAGGAACCCCCACACTTTTGTTCCATAGTTATAAATGTCTTCTTGTTTAAGAAATGTTTGTTAATTAAGGGTTGTCTATTTCCTTTTTCCTAATTTTGTTTTCAAAATTTTCAATTAATATGTAACACCTAAATTTTAGTATATTAAGTTTGTGTGCATGTGTTTTTTTTTTTTTTACACACTAAGACTCCATTTGTTTCAAGACAACTTATTCAATTTCGAATCCTCCCTCACTCAAAAGAAAAAAAAAAGTTTGTATTTTTTTTAAATAATTAACCATTTTAATTTTATTTTATTCTTTTGAATTAAAATTTTCTATTTAAAAAATTAAATTGATCAATTAATATTTTTAACTTAAAATTCATAGTTAAATAATTAAAAAATTATATCATTTATTTTATTTAATATTTAAATTTTTGATATTTTATTTTCACCGACTAAAGAATTTTTTTTTTCACATTTGACATTTTCTCCTTTCATCTTTTTCTTTTAACTATTTTCTAGTTTATTTTATAAACAATTGTGTCTTTAGTATCCAACGTTCCAACCAACCGCGCCTTGCCGCGGTATTCAATATTCCGTCCAGTCGTCTAGAGTGAGCATTCGGTCGATTCGGTTCAAAATCAAACCGAATCAAATAATTCAAAAGGTGAAATTTCAATATTTTAACAAATCGAACCGAATTGAAATTTAATATGCACCAAACAGAAATATTTTTTTACCAATTTTTTTATATAATTATATAATATCTTTATAAAAATATATATTTTATGCCAAAATATTATTATTTATAGAATTGTTAAGATATTAAATAATAAAATATATATAATATTAATTTTATTATATAGTAATAAAACTTCAGTTTAGTTCGATTTAAACCAGATTTTTTTTCCAAACCGCACCGAACCAAAATAATATTGGTTTTTAAAAATTAAAACTGAATCGAAAGAATTTCAATTTTAAAATTTAGAACCGAACCGAATTGATAATTTTAGTTCGGTTCGGTTTTGCTCACCCCTGCATCCGTCTAAAGCTATAGTCACTTATGTATTTCGAAGTCGAGGTTCGACTATTAATTTTTTTAATTATAATATTAAAAAAGTATAAATATATATTATACATTTCATTTTGTGATTTAATATTTTTTTTCCAAAGATAATGATCGAAGTTTTTGATATAAAAATTAAAGTGGCAGATAATTTTATATAATTTTAGATAGAGTATTTTATATTTTTAAAAAATAATAGAGCTTATAAACATATCAAAATTTTAAATTATTTACACTAAGATTTTTTTGGAATAAAATTATTTACATTAAGATAATATACATAATTAAATTAATTTCTACATAGTAGTAAATTTTTTGCTAAAAATAAAATAATAAAAAAATAATTTAAAAAGTTGTAATCTATAAATATATATTTTAAAACAGAGACCTAATAATTACTATCAAATAATATATTAATTGTGATTAAATCCAACTACGCTAAAAACTGTCTATTTTTTTTTTGTTATACTAATGGAAGAAAAGGGGGTTATTAAAAAATAAATAAATATTCAATAGAGTGGATTGGTTTATTTGAGAGGCACACACGTGAAAGAGGAGAAAATACAATCAATATTTAAAATTAATGGATCCCACATATCACAAAAATAGCAAAGGCATATAATTAGTTGTAACACTATATAATATTATTATCATTACTGTTACAGCAACAATGATTGAATGTTGCATTTTAGAAATTACCAGTTCTGGTCCGGTTCTAATCACTCTAAATTTTAACCTTTGATCGATCTTTAAATCTCATAGTCCGGTTACAATTCACTGTTCTGATTATGATTTCGATTTCTATTTTCATACGGTTACGATTTTATATAATTTCGATTTCAACTATAAATATAAATATAATTTTATTTTAATATTAAAAATTTCAGAAACATATATTTATCTTTATCATAAATTTTAATTATTTAATTTAACAAATAAAAATAAAAAAAAAATGACACTTTTTCCCTTTCTTTCTTTCTTTTTTTTTTTCTTAAAAAAGGTAAGAGAGTGGACTAATATCCAAATCAATTCTACCTCCTACTTCCATTAAGAATTGAACCTGAAACGTATAACTGTAAACATTAGTTACTTACCGTCAGGTCACTCCCCTCGGGGGCTTAAAAAATGACACTTACATTAGTTACTCATTTTTTATTGAGTAGTTATGTGTTTGCAAAGTTAATATCGTACAAAATATTTTATAATAATTAATTTTTATATAAAATTTTATTTTAATTCATTTGATTTTATGTGAATTTTATAGACTTTTAATATTTTTGTCATTCATATAAATGTATATAATTAAAATAAAATCAAATATATATTCATACACATATATAACTATATATTTTTTTAAATAAAAGCACGCACACACACACACAGAAACACACACATATATATATATGGTTCATACAGTTTGAATTGTACGCTCCGATTTTAGTTATTTTCTCAATCCCATGGCTCTTAACCGGCCCCATAAACCTCTGTTTCTACAGTCCGATTCGTTAACCGAAATAGTTGACCAATCTAGTTAAGGGTTTGACTCGATCCGGTTATGGTTCGATTCACGATTTAAACCGATCCTGTGCCCATGTCTACTTTCAGCTACTCAAGAATTTAGAGCAATTTGAATCAATAAAAAAAATGTCGCTTCTCTCTTTAAACACTTTCTCCATCTTCTTTCTAGATATACCTTTTGCTCTAAGTGCAACAACGTTCATCCAATGGCTATGGCCGCTCCGACCGCCGGAGGAAGCACTTGGCCTTTCTTTATTATACTTAGCTTGCTTGTTTTTAGTTGTTTTCTCTTCTTTTTTTTCAATGGAGCCTCGCTCTCTGCTGCTATAATAGGCACCAGTGTCACGCCTCCGGCAATGTTCGGGTCTGCCACCATGTTCTTCCTCCAAAAGTTTTGTTCGTGTCAAGGTTTTGGTGGCAGATGGAAGAGTATAGAATTACTGCATACATGTGGAGAAGTTTATGGCATATCTTTGGATGGTCCAAATTAAAGGATGTTGAGTATTTCAGATGCATATATGTGATTAGAAAATTAGCCATGGTAACTCTTAATCGTTTTTTTCACACTGTTTGGTGGGTGGGTTTAAGTTTGGTCCAAATAAAATCTACTTGGGTGAAGTTGGCATGGTTACCCCTGAACTGTTCAATGCTTGTCTTTCTTGCTCGGTCTTTAAAGGCTTCGACAGTGACAAGACGGTGGTCGTCGGTCAGAGATGTTGAGGGGAAAAGGAGATTTCAGGAGCATGATTGTAATTTTATTATTGTTTTTGTAGGCCTATGGGCCGAATTTATTATGTTTGTTAATTGTACGGGTTTTTATTATAATTTCAAAAAATTTCTTATATGGGTATTTTTATGGCCTAAATACTTAGGCTTTTGATTATATTTGTTGTGGGACATGGGCAACGGTTCGGAACCACCGGTTACGTTTCGGTTCTAATCTTTCTAAATTTCAATCCTTAATTAGCCCTTAAATCCTACGGTCCGGTTACGGTTCACGGTTCATACAATTTCAGTTATAGTTCCTGTTCGATTCACGTATGCTTACAGTTATGATTTTATACGATTTTGCTTCCAATTATAAATATAAGTATAATTTAATTTTAGTATTAAAAATTCTGAAACATATATCTATCTTTATCATAAATTTTAATTATTTAATTTAGTAAATGAAAATAAAAAATAACACTTATTAGTTATTCATTTCTTATTCCATAGTTATGTGTTTGAAAAGTTAATATCATATAAAATATTTTATAATAATTAATTGTTAAATAAAATTTTATTTAAACTAATTAGATTTTATGTGAATTTTATAAATTTTTGATATTTTTTCCATTCATATAAATTATATAATTAAAACAAAATAAAATATATACTTACACACATATATATAACTATATATTTACAAATGAAAGTATATATATATATATATATATATATAATTATTTTTCTCAATCCCATGACCTTTAACCAGCTTATAAACCTCCAGTTCTATGGTCCGTTTCATGAACCAAAACTGTTGATCGGTTCGGTTTATGGTTTGAACGGCCCTTTGCCCATGTCTTTGCCCCGTATGAAATAAAATATTTTCTGTTTCAGGAAAAAAAAAAGAATTTAGAGCAATTTTTCTCAGGTTATTCAGACGATTAAAACTATGGGAAAAAAATAACTAATTCATTTATTTTATGAATATAGTTTTTTTTTTTTACAAAATCATGTGAATTGGCTATTCATTATAAAAAGCCTAGTAAGGCAGTACAATTGATGAGGAGAATCTTCCCAACATACACAATCTAATCCAAGAATAGTTACAAAAGTAATACAATCTGCAGTTGCTTTGACAGAACTCCTTACAATCGAGAAATAAACATTATCAAAACTATGGACCAAGGTTTGACAACCTGCAATAATAAAATAAAACGCATAATGAGAGGACTTCAGAATCTATCTCAATTATTACTTTGTTCAAATTTGATGGTTTGTTTTTGCCACATCCTGTATGACATCGGTTACCATCAACCAAAAGAATTTGTTTGTTGTGCTGCCAATATTAGTCAATGTGTCATCCTAGCAGTTATTGGCTTCATCCTTATCTGTTTGACAGTTATTTTCAACCCCAGTAACTGTTAATTGGGTAGTTGTTGCTGTGATTATTGCCAGATTGTCACTGAAGGCCATCGAAGAAGACAAAGGTGATGGAAATTCAGACAAAAGCCATTTCGAAGGAGTACTTACTTTTCGAGCAGAGTCCTCAACCAATTCCATACAATCGTTCTGTTGTTTTAGCATCAGAATGGCCAAAAAGTGGAAGCAAAAAAAAAATAAGGAGAAGAAAAAAAAAAAGACAATTTAAGAAAAAAATTCGCACAAAGACGAGACAAAAATACTCATACTAGACGAGACACTTAAACACTCGTACAAGAATGAGACTTTAATTGATAAAAGAATTGGAAATAACACACAAAGAAATAGAGGTGCAGAGACTGCAATTTGTAATTGCAGAACCCTAAATCTCAAACTAGTTAATTAATCACATTTTTCAATATTTAGAAAAATTCGATAAAAATTCTCAAAGATTGAAAGAATTGGAAACTAAAAGACAAAATTAGATTGCTACGAATTTGTGAAGATCGGAGAAAATTTTTATTTTCTAATCAATTTCTAAAACAAAATTGCAAGAAAAAATTTAACAAAAATGGATTTGATTTCTACTCCTAACCTAAAAACATTTCAATCCTCTCGTCATTTGTACTTTTGTTTATTGTAGGGTGAAAAACTTTGTAGAAAAGAAAACTCCCTCTCAATTGTAACTTTATGAATATAGGTTGTAATCCTGGTGTTCACATCAGAATTCAAGATCCTGAGCCGTTCAGGGGCACTCGGGTACGACTCTATCAGTCCAAGTGTTCGTAGTCCGATACAATAGAGTTTTTTAGGTTCCCTGTATTAGTCTAGATAGGTTTATCAATAACACAAACCATGAGTGCAATATCCAAGGACAAATTTATATTAAACCCCAAATAAACAATAGTCCAAACAACAAATCTTTTTGGTATTTTCTCAATACAGAACTAAAACAAGATAAATAAAAATAGACTAAGAGATACAAAAAGTAAACCTAAGTTTGGATATGTGTCCTTGAAGCAAATGAGGACGTTGCTGCCGGTCTTCACTTCCAAGACTCTGAATGGATCTTTTTCTCCCAGATGTAGGTTGAGCCGTCACTGAGAGCTCCAAATCTCAAGGAGTGGGGTCAGTATATAGGCTGATGCTGTCAACAAGTTCTTCCTTTGGAGATGTAGGCGATTACAGTCACTCCGGTGAGACAACTGCAGCAGATGACAACTGGAAAAAGTTAAGTTAAAATATACTCTTAGATTTCCTTGTCAAAGAAAAGGGTAAGTTTTTTAGTGATGAAGATTGGAACCTTTAACCCAATGAATTAGAGCCCTTTATATAGTTTTTCTTCTAAGGCGGTGGAGTCCTATCCTAGGAACCTCTGGCGCGAGCTTGGGCTTAGATTCAACTGCTAGACTCTAGCCTGTAAATGTGGGGTTCTAGGGGAGATCAATTTGGGGCCTTGTAAGCTGAACCCTTAGGAATGGGCTCTGGAGCCGATATCAGCATGAGATTGTTCCTCTGGATCCTGGGTTGACTAATCGCCCAAAAGCTTATTATTCAGGGCTTGTATGGAGTCCATACCCTTGGTGCTTGATAGGCCTCGCTTTTGGTCTTGAATCAAGGGCCTCACCTTTAGCTAATCTGAGTACGACCTCTGGATTTAGGTCCTTGATTGTGGAATATCGCCATGAGCCTTTAAATTGAGGTCCATTGGCTGAAGGCCTTCACTCGTTTAGGGAGAGTGTTGATCCCTTGAGGCCTGTAGTTTACACTGCTCGTCATGGGCCTTGAATCATAGGCTTGGAACTTTGTCCTTCTATGGGCCTCATGAGCCAATATTTAGGTTGTTGTTAACACATGATAATTAATAGAGGTGAGCATTCGGTCATTTCAATTCACAACTGAACCAAACCGAATAAATAGAAAATCAAAATTCTAATATTTTAATTAATTGAACTGAACCAAAATTTAATATCCACCGAACCGAAATATTTTTGGTTCGGTTTTAAACCGAAATAGTTTTTATACCAATTTTTTTACATAATTATATCGTATTTTAATAAAAATTTTATATTTTATGTTCAAATATTATTATTTATAGAATTTTTTATACCAATTTTTTTTTCATAATTATGTAATATTTTAATAAAAATTATAGATTTTATATCCAAATATTATTATTTATAGAATTATTAAGACATTAAATAAAAATGTAATACAAATATTAGTAATTTATCCTAATAATTTTTACAAAATTATAAATAATATTAATTTTATTATATAGTAATAAAACTTCGATTCAGTTCGGTTTGAGCCAATTTTTTCTCCAAACCGAACGGAACCGAAATAATTTCGATTTTTAAAAAATAAAACCGAACTGAAAAACCAAACAAATCGAACCAAATTGATAATTTCGGTTCAATTTTAGTTCAGTTTTACCCACCCCTAATAATTAAACACTTTATTTCATAGGAATAAATAAATAAATTTTAAAATGAAGCGCCCTATTTTATTCGTATGACTCAAAAAATTTGAAGGTATTACACAAATAGTTGACTACGATATTTCAACTAAAACGACAGGTCGTTCTTTATTTCAATTTTGTTTTTTTGTCGTAAGTCGTTCTTTATTTCATTTGTTTGCCTAGATAAGACAAATCGCAGGTCCTAAGGTTTTTGGGCTCCTTCGCACCAATAAAGTCAACTTCTAGTCTCTTCAATGTCAGCTTCAAATTGGGGCTCAACAACCATGGACAAATGAATTAACACTGTTTCTTCATCGGAGATGACGTCTGTGGCGGTGGCCCTGAATGGTGGTGAAAGCGTCGGCGGAAAAGGCGGCCGCCGAGCCTTTCGCTGGGCAGTTAAAAATTTGTTGCCCAAAGCTCACCGCTTCATCTTAGTCCATGTCATTCCGGCCATTACTTCTATACCTACTCCATGTATCTCTCTCTCTCAATTTCTCTGTAGAATTTGATTTTTTAAAAAAAAATTAATTTATCAATTTGCTTGTTACGAAAAAATGATGGCTTCTTGATTGTTTTTTGCAATCTAAAAAGCTGGAGAGCGTTTGGGCATTAAAGAACTGGATGAGAATGTGGTGGCACTGTAAGTTGAGGAAGTGAAAGTGAAGTTCGAAGAAATCTTTTTACCCTTTAAAAAGCTATGCAAGACACAAAAGGTTTTGGGATTTTATTCGTTTTTCTCTTTAAAGCTTAAGGTTTGTCTTGAAGTTCTATTTTTGTGAATTAAGTTTGTATTTTAAGCCAATTATACTTTTTTTCATAGATGGAAACTTTAGTGCTAGGGGACAACAATCCTGCAACTGCACTCTTAAAATATGTATCAGAATCAGGGATTGAGAATTAAGTTTTGGGCTCTTGGTCTCCAAATTGTATAATCAGGTATTTTATCTTCTATACTTGTTCAATTAATTTCATGGCAGTTAGGTTAATCATATGGTTTCTTTTTATCGATTATAGCAAGTATAATTCTGCAGTTAGATTCAGATATGACTGTTTTTTTAATTCTCTGGTTTGGTAACTTGTGATGAAGCCTTTTTATACACTTTCTTTTGTACTTGCAATGCTCTATTTTGGTGGTTGGTCTGTGTAGCTATTTATTATGTTTTGTAAGAGTTGGTGAATCTGTTTTTTGTAATTTCATGCGCCTCTCTGAAAATTGAGGATCAGATTAGAACATATTGCATAGAACAACTCACCATACTTCCTACATACCTCAATTTTAAATGACAAAGTTCTGTGGGTGAAGTGATAATAATTGCTAATTGCATCCCTATATCAACAATATTTTGCTGCTGTACTTCTTCCAAATGTTATCTCATTTTTCTTCAGGAAGCTAAGGGGACCAGGAGTGCCAAAAACTGTGCTAAATGGTGCTCCAGAGACGTGCAATATTCATGTTGTATATAAACCTAAAATCCTCACAATGTCGACAAATTCCTCTTCTATTAGTGGTACGTTGGAAATGTTTGCTTTTACAGCCAAAAAGATGTTACATCTTATTGTTCCTTTTTGTGTTTTCATTTGCAGAGACCAGCTCTAGGCATGGGATATTTACTAAAAGAAATTATAAGAAAGGTTCCAGCAGCATAAAAAATTTAGTTTCTGACTCTGAGGTGTGTTCTTCCACCGCAGAATCCAGAGTACAAAAATCATTTGAAGCATCATCAGTATCTGACCTTAGTTTTCTTGGCTCTCAAGCATTTGGACATGTGCATTCTTCTACAATTGCTACTGAAGTTGGGTGCAGAACTTATCAGGACTGGGGAGATAACTTTCTAAGTTGTAGTACTAAGAGATGTGATTCCACTGCTACAACGAAAAGCAACCTGGTAAAATTGTTTTCTCAACTTGTATATCATTAAGGTGTTCGAGTAAGTTTTGATGTGGACTTTTCTCTCTTTTTTGCAGTCATATGTGCAGGCTGAAATAGAACATTTACGGCTAGAATTACAAAATACGGTTACCATGTATAAACGGGCTTGTGAAGAGGTGGTTCATACTCTCAATCATTATACTATGTTTTATACTTGTCTAATTAGATATAAAGTTTCATATTTTTTTTTTCATTATGATTCATTAGTAAAAAGATGGACGGGGACATTGAAAATTAACGTTTCTTAGTATCAGTTCAATTTTGACTATGTTCAAGAACTCAGAAGTAACATAAATGACATCAAATAGCCATTCTATAAATCATATGCACTAATTGTCAATCTCCATAATGTTCCTCTATCGTAGCTTTAATTTTGTAGGTGGAATTAGTTTCTTCCAAGTGTGTTGAGGAAGCTAGAAGAGTGAATGCTGCTACTAAGAGAGAAGAAACTTTTAAGAAAGTTGCTACTGAAGAGAGAGCTAAGTATTTACAAGCCAAGATGGAGGTAGAGGATGCCAAAAATTTGCTTGCAAAAGAAGCATATGAAAGGCAGATGGAAAAGCTTAGGGCCCAAAAAGTGTCCTCTGAAAAAAAGAAAATTGTTGATGCATTTTTCTTGAGTGATAGGAGATACAAAAAGTATGCTATGGCTGAAATAGAGTTGGCAACCAATTTCTTCTCGGAGAGTAATGTTATCGGCAAGGGAGCATATGGGAAAGTATACAAATGCAATCTGGATCATACCCCTGTAGCTGTTAAGGTTCTTAGGTCTGCTGCAGTTAACAAGAAAGAGGAATTCTTGAGAGAGGTAATTTTAGCTTGTTATTGAACTGAACCTTTTTAATTTAGTTTGTTTTTTCCTCTGAAATTGCAAGAAGTTTAAATATTCATTCTGCTCATAACAATTTCAATGTTTCAACAAAGAGTTCTCTTTGGACAGGTGAGAAAACTTCTGAAAATTGATCCCCTAAGCTAAGACAGGTGGCTCTTTTATTAAGAATTCTATCCTAACACCAATTTCTGTCCAATTCTAAATGTTTGACTATCTCTTATTAAGAGACTCCAGTTGATCCTTCAAATTAATGCCTAATGGTGTACTGAAATGCCACTGCAATCATGATTGTCCACTGATTCTTTGCAGGTTGAAGTTCTAAGCCAGCTACACCATCCAAACTTGGTTTTGCTGCTTAGAGCTTGTCCTGAGGGTGGTTGTCTGGTCTACGAATACTTGGAACATGGAAGCCTGGAGGAGTTCATCTTCCTAAAAAATGGAAAACCACCTCTTCCTTGGTTTGTTTGGTTCTGGATTGTATTTGAAGTGGCTTGTGGGCTTTCATTCCTACACAGCTCAAAGCCGGGCCCCGTTGTCCATCGGGATCTAAAACCAGGTAATTTATTGTTGGACAGGAATTATGTGAGCAAAATTGGAGATGTTGGCCTGGCTAAACTCATTGCAGATGTTGTGCCTGACAACATCACAGAGTATAATGAATCTATAATTGGCGGTACTCTATGCTACCTAGATCCTGAGTACCAGAGAACTGGGACCATTCGTCCGAAATCAGATCTTTATGTTTTTGGAGTAAAAATTCTCCAATTATTAACAGCTTGGTGTCCCTGTGGACTTGTATTAACTGTCGAAGATGCCATAAAAAATGGCTGTTTTGCTGATATTCTAGATACATCTGTTGGAGACTGGCCACTTCCTGAAACAGAGGAATTAGCTCAAATTGCATTCGAGTGCTCGAAACTTAGATGCAGGGACAGGCCAGATCTTGACACTGAAGTTCTGCCAGTTCTCAGAAGACTTGTAGATGTTGCAAATGCTAGTGTAAAGGTGGAAAGAACCAACACTTGCGCACCAAACCACTACTTTTGTCCCATAATTCAGGTGAGAAGTCATGCTTCATGAGATGAACATATGATTAATAAATTTTATTGTTTGTTTCAGCTTGCAACTTATCTACTATGCACATTATCAATGTTGGTTAATGCAGGAAATTATGGATGACCCCTGTATTGCTGCTGATGGTTTTACATACGAGCATAGAGCAATCAAGGCATGGCTTGACAGACAGAGTGTTGTGTGAAGGTGCAAAAAATGAGCAGTTGGCTATTTTGGTGGATATTGTTGATAATTTATGGTGGCATCGAAATTTGAAAGTATGGGAGAAATTGGAGCCTAATACCGAGTACTTTCAAATTTGTCCGGTCTGCTGTCACAAAATTGCAGGAATTTTCTGCTGTTCAAGAGTCAGCTGCTGCAAAATC
>CAOJBK011926695.1:0-10161 GCA_948294925.1 Codiaeum variegatum
TAATGCAAAGACAATCACAAATACCTAGTGGAGCAACAACCACTATAAAAATTAAGCGAAATCTTAGCCCAAGTAAGCAACTCAACCACAAACTTTCTTTCACCCATCTGAGATATTAGCCAATCCATTCACTCATCTCCATAACCATCTAAATAAACAAAGCAAAAGCACAGACTCTCCATCTATCACATAACTAACATCATTTTCTAAACCCTTGAATCTCATGGCCATGGAAGATAGGTTCGTCATATCACCTTCTGAGTCATTTAAACCTAAAAAGCCTTCTCGCTGAAGCAATCAACTAACTAATCCCTCCTAACCTCGGGCTCTAAAATAACAAATCCATCAAAATCTGAAACAAGCTTAAACACATTTCCACTGAGTCTCAATCACTAAAAAGTATCCAATCAGCCTTCACAACCTGAAGCACCATCAAAACCCTATATTTCCTGAGGCTTATTCTCTCAACCTTGTTCAGGTTCTTGCATCACGTAGCTGAAGTATGGCACCATTTTATGGGGGCAACTCATAAAAAAAATTATTTTCTCAAAAACAAAATTTTCATTAACAAAATGCAATAAAATTTCAGGAAAAGTTGAAATTTAATACAATCGTCAAAGTTTTACAAAAGCTTTTACAAAATAAAGACCCACAATGGGCCATACTCAGCATGTATCTCATTACTCTCCCTCCAATTAATGGCATCATCCAACACATATTTGGGGGCATCCTCTTAAAGGAGTCTTCACCTGCAATAAAAAGATACAATAACTACCTTTCAAAAGCTCAGAATCTGACATGGCAATAAGCCCAAATTCTGACATAGTGCAACCACAAGCCTAGAAACATACATAGTATTATCACAAGACCATAAACTGATATGGCATCATCACAAGCCCAAAATCTATTGGCACCTATGGGTTCACTATCATCAAAATCACCATCTACTCAAAGCTAATTCAAATGAGGGGGCAACTGTGAACCCTTAATTTTGCACCTCTAAAATCGTCAACATTAAATCCCTAATTTTAAATGGAAAATTTTGCAAATAAAATGTCCTAATTTTTAAACATTAGATCCAACTCATCGATAAGAGTCCAACGATTCAAATTGTGCTCAAATCGGACTCCGAACGGGCCCAAAATCTTAAAAATACCAAAATTGGGTCAAACCAGGCCAAACCAACCGACCCAAATGCTCGTGTAAGGGCCCAAACGTATGCATAAGGGTCTAAATGCATGCATAAGCTCCCAAAAGCATGAGTTTGACTCCAAATACATGTGTTTTGTCCCAACACGCGTTTGACCCCAAACACACACATTTTGACTCCTAGGGCTTCTAGCATGACTCCCTATAAATTCAAACTTTCAGAATTGTTTCAGGACGGCTTTTTCCAGACACACTCAGACCTATTTTCTAGCCTCCTGACACTCCTAAAAACCTCCTAAACACTATGAATCTCACCCAATCGAATCAAATCATCAGAATCTCACAAGAAATACTCTAGTTTCAATCAGTTCAATAGTACTGTTCCTTCAATCCCAGTTCAGATAGGCAGACACCAGTGCTCTTCGAACACAACGGAGACCCGTTTTATTTTCTCAAGCCCTACGACCCCTAAGTTCCCAAATTCTGCAAGCCAAAGGTAAATATGGTACAATATGTTTTAATTCCTTTTGGTTCTGAATTAAGTCTTGAAGCTAATAAGGCATATTCTTTATCAAATAATTATTTTTCTGAAATAATTCAAACTAAAGCCCTTTAAATATGAATTAAGGCATGTTTATGGAAAATAGATTTTCATAAATTAAAACCAATCAAACCCTAAAATGAACTTAGGTAACTCATTCAAAAATCATTTTTCATTAATTAAAGATTAGAATTGATTAATAGCCTAATGATTAACTATTTTATAAATCTAAAATCGGTTAGCTACAGAACATCAAATCATCCACTGTTATCAGAATAGCCCCAACCCTTCACAAGAAGGGAGAACAACGTGGGTTTGACTTCCATTCAAAGGGATATGCCAATAAGTCATTTCACGGCTTCACCTTCAAACCTTTATTTTTCTTTTATTTCTTTTTATTATATTTTCTATATTATTTTTTACTATTCGATTTGTTATATTTTATTTCATTGTTATTGTTGTTATTATTAGATTTGCTTTTAGGGAACTTTTGCTCCTCCCAAATCATAAGATTGGAGGGGAGATCCCCTAATTTTAATTATTTTATTTTAAATTATAATTGTTATTGCTTCTTTTAGAGTGTTGTGCCTTCCCTAAAATCTGAAATAGGGTAAAGGAAGGACACCTGACTAATCTTGTTTTACTACTTTATGTGATTTCCATATGAATTATATTCCTGTTCATACATCACTGTGGCATGCTTATCCTTTTCATGAACCATAAATACCTATTCATGCATACACAGACATTGTTTTTAACTGAAATAACACTTTTAAAGCCAAAAGTTATTATGTAAAAATGGTAAAAACTATTTTTTATAAAAATTATTTTATCAGATCCTGAATCCTCAAACCCCCTTTAGTTTAAACAAAAAAAAAAGCCTTTTCAATTGGGAAAGAAATATTTTTTCCAAAAATGGAGTTAAATCAAAATAGTTTATTAATCACCTTAGAAAAATCAATTTCTTAAAGTATTAGTGGCGACTTTGAACACTAAACACACCACGTGCACGCTAACGAACACATGTGGATGCACAAATGTGGGATTTGTCTACAACCGCGATACCATGTGTAATCAGACCCCTTGTGGTTGGTTTCCTTGATCCATAAAATCAAAGGTGCACTGGAAAATCCCACGGGCTCGGACAGGGCCTCACACTTCCTCACCCAAGTACCACTCATCAGAATGTTACAAAACCACCTACTCCAACCACTACTACTAACCTATAAGGAAACCTACCTGAAACTGTCCAACTCTTAATTGCCCTGCCCCAAGCCACCAAAGCCTTAGAAAATACTCCACCATAAGAGCTCAATCCCCCCAAAGACCTAGAGGATGCCAACGAAATAAGGGTGCACAAGCGCCTTAACCTTAATGGCATGGGAAACATAGAGGGAGATAGTGAGGATTAAAGAGGAGATATTGGGGAGCCAGGAAGATCAAGATTAGTTATTGGGAAAGTTATAGGGGTGAATGCTCAAGGGGAGGGAGTAGAAGGAAGTCAAAAGGGGAGAGGAAGTAAGGGTCAACAGGGAGAGAGGACGAGAGCTGAGAGAGGAAAGAGCAGATGATAGTAAAAGGGAGAGAGAGAGATCTGGGTTAAGAGGAAGAGATAGGAGGAGAATCAGATCCCTAAAAAGTATCACTAAGGAGCCTTTTAGGCAAACCAGGTTAGTGGTCATCTATTCCCCGCTCCAATTAAGAACGAAGAGGAAGTAATGTGAGAGAGTCTCTGGGAAGATCCCATCCCAGAAGAGAAAGAGCAAGAGGCTAGGAAGCCATAAGTTAGCAAAAGGCCCCAAGAGATTAGGGATTAGGCAAGGAAAATTGTGGCAGAAGTAATGTGCTACGAAAAGAGAAGAGTCCCAAGGGACTTGAACTTAGTCCTGACTTTGAGGTCACCCTTCTTATTGGATATTGTTGAATATCATATACCTAATAAATTCAAGGCACCTAATGTCCAAAAGTATGATGGATTGATGGACCCAATAGCCCACCTTATGGACTACAAACAAATAGTATAGCTACATTCTAATGATACCATAAAGTGCAGGGCCTTCAAGGGATCTCTAGAAGGAGCAGCCACCAAGTGGTAAGATGGACTAGAGTCGAGGAGTGTCACAAGCTTTGAGCAATTGGAAGGAAGCTTCTTAAGACACTTTGGGTCAAGTATATCCTCTAAATTGACTATGTAAGCTCTGGAACAAGTCAAAAAATTAGAGGAAGAACCTCTGAGGGATTACCTAGCTCGATTAAATAGGGAGGCCTTAAAAGTGACCAGGCTCAACCACTCCAGAGCAGTGGAAGCCCTACAGAATGGTATCATCCATGATAGATAATTTAAGACTCTTAGTGGGAAGGCTCCACAAACTTTAGAGGCAACAATAGCGCTCGCACAGAAATACATCCATTAGGATGAGGCTTATAAGAATAGCATATTGGCTAGAAAATGGATAAAAGAGGCAGTCACGGAACTTGAGAAAAAGAAAAAGAAAAGAGATGGGCCGGAAAAATCGGATACGACTTTTTCAACTTAGAAAACTAAGAGTGGAACCAGAAGCGCCCAGGACATTTCAAAGCTAACTTCATTAACGATAACCCCAGAAGTAGTCTTCGCCTCATTTCAAAATAGAGACATTTAGCAGAAGCCTAGGCCTTTCAGGGGAGATCAGATAAGATGGATAAAGCCTGATATTGCAAATTTTATGCTACTCATATGCATGATTCTAATGAATGCATAATCTTAGCAAAAGAAATTGAAAGACTTATCAATCATGGATGCCTAAAGGGATTTATGAAGAAAAATTAGGTCGGTATGAGCCAAACGAATAAAAACAAGTCCAAAGGTGTCATCATTAATGATGGATCGACAGTGAATGTGGCCTGCCTGACGGGTGGATGATTCAAAGTCGCCCTAAGTCGCAATCAAGTTAAGGCCTTGTCCCAAAAGAAGGAGAAATAGAAGTATGTGTTCTTTAATTAAACTAAAAGGTTGGATGAGGAGGAAGTGTGGTAGCCCAAACCTAAGGAAGATCCTGTAGTCATAAAAGCCATCATTAACAACTATAATGTGCAATGGGTCTTCGTGGATGATGGGAGTTTGATAAATTTATTGTCAGTTATAGCATTCATAAAAATCAGACTGGAAGAATTTGACTTAACAGAATTAGAAAACAAAGTCCTAACTCTGGACCAAAAAGTAATCCCAGCTTTAGGGACCGTTACAGTACCATTCACCTTGGGTAAGGCATCAAAAGAGATCACTTTCATGGCCACATTTATGGTAATGAAGGTCCCCATGGCCTATAATGTGCTACTCAGAAGACCATTTCTATATGACTTCAATGTTGATGTGAATGTGAAGAGGAGGAGAGTTAGAATTCCCTTGCTTGATAGTAAGGATTTGGACATATTTGGTGGTCCACAGGAAGAAAACAAAGTAGAACCTATCAGGAAAAAGGGTTCTATGATTCACATAGAGGCTGAGAAAGTAGGGATGATTTAGATGAATGAGAAAGAGATCTCCCAAAGAACACAGCCAGTAGAAAAATTTGAGGAGTTTCCCATTGAGGAGACAGATCCTCAAAGACACCTTAAGCTTAATGTCAGCCTTCTAGAGGGGAAGAAAGAAGAGGCTAAGATCTTTCTAGCACACAACAAAACAACATTCGCTTGGGATTCTATGAAAATGCCCATCATGAAGCCAGAAGTGATGACCCATAGATTAAACGTGGATCCCTCTTACTAGCTAGTCAAGTAGAAAAAAAATGATGTTTTGGGGCTAATAAGAAAATTATCATTGATGAAGAAGTGAGCAAGTTCATAAAAGTTGGCTTCATTCTAGAAGTGCAATATCCAGATTGGCTAACCAACATGGTACTAGTAAATAAGTCGAACGGACCCTATAGAATGTGTGTTGATTTTATAGACCTCAACAAAGGCATGCCCAAAGGATTCTTACACTCTACCCATGATAAATAAGTTAGTATATTCCACAACAGGGTATGGATACTTGTCTTCTCTAGAGGCCAAACAAAGGTATCACCAGATTAAAATATATCTAGAAGATAAGGAGAAGACATCATTCATAATGGAGAAAGGAACTTATTATTACACCTTCATTCCCTTTGGATTAAAAAATGCGGGAGCCATTTACCAGTGACTAATAAATAGAATCTTTAAAGATAAATTAAGGAGGAATCTAGAGGTGTATATGGATGATATGATAATCAAAATTCAAACATTTAAAGATCACATCAAAGGCTTGGAGGAAGTATTTGGGCTAATGAATGGATATGGATTAAAGTTAAACCCAGAAAAGTGTGCCTTCTTCATTCAGGGAGTTAAATTCTTAGGGTATCTAGTAAATGAGAGGGGAATCGAGCCTAATCCAGATAAAGTACAAGCTAATTTGGATATGTTGCCACTTAGGAATTTAAAGGAACTTTGCAAGCTCATAGGGAGATTAATGTCGCTGAATAGGTTCATGTCCAAGTTGACTGATAAATACCTGTCATTCTTTAGGAAGCTAAGAAGTAGTGAAGGTTTTGAATGGAAAGAAGATTGCCAAAAGGAATTAGATGATCTAAAGGAATTCTTGGCATCTGATCAGGTCTTGAGTATGCCCCTTTAGGAGAAGAAGTATTGATTTACCTCTCAGCTTCACCATATGTAGTGAGCTCTGCACTGCTCAGAGAAGAGACGAGAGTGCAAAGGCCAATATATTATTTCAACAAGGTCCTCCAAGGGGTGGAATTGAATTATAGACCAGTTGAAAAGGTGGTATATGCCTTGGTTTTGTCTTACACGAAATTCAAAGTGTATTTAGAGACTCATCAAAGGGTAGTAGTGGCAGATCAACCACTCAAGAGAATCCTCTACAAGCTAGAAACATTGGGTAGAATGTTAAAATGGTCTATAAAGCTAGAAGCACACGATCTCCAGTATCGCCAAAGAGTAGCCATCAAAGCTCAAGTTTTGGCAGACTTCATCTCTGAGTGCTCTTCCTAATCAAGAAACTCAAGAAAAAGAGGAAGGAGATAAGAAATATGATAAGAGATACGAGAAAGGGCCTGTATGAGAGCTATATGTGGACGAAGCTAAAAGAGCAGAAGGTATTGAAAAATAAAAATTGAATTATCTTACAATATGCCCTAAGGATGGAATTCAAAAATACCAACAATACTATTAAGTATGAAGCTATGGTCTAAGGCTTAAATTTAGCTGATCACTTCCGGGTAGAGACCCTAAATGTGTACACAGATTCATGGCTAATGGTGGGACACATCAAGGGAGAGTACAGAACAAAAGAAGGAGAGATGATTTTGTATGCTCACAAAGTGAAGCAAGTAGTGGATTAGATGAAAGACAGAGGAGTTATAATCAGATTCATCAAGATTCCAAGAAATGAAAATACAAGGGCTAATTGCCTTAGCAAACTAGTGGCACAACATCTAACTGGCTTACCTAGGAGAGTGTTTTTGGGGACTCTGATACCTCCTAGCATTGAATGGATATAGAGGATGGACAGTGTTGGATGGATCCCATTCGAGCTTATTTATGGGAAGGAAAGGAGCAGGATAGTTAAGAAGAAGTTAGGAGGGTAAGAAGGAGAAGCGTACATTTCTCTTTCCATCAATGAAAGGTATACAAACTGATAATGGTCAATTATACTTTGTTTTGCTTTGTTTCTTAGCCGTTACCTTAGTCCAATTGCATTTAATTTGTTTTTTTGAGTGTGCTTTTAGCTTCTATCTGCTTAATCATTAATCTAGAGCTAAATGGAGCAAGACATAAAAAAAAGGGAGCGCAAACGGAGCCAAAATAGAGGAAAAATGGGGAATCTAATACCTCATGAGCAATGGTCATGCTTTTGAGGATTTCCCGTGACCAAGCAGCAAAAGGGAAATTTTGGTCCAATGAGCGGCAAGTGGCTCACGGGCAATCTTCACGCCTGTGAGCATTTCCCGTGACCACTCTGTTGGTCACTTTTTCTCAAAGGCTTTCACAGGCAATCTCACAGGCAATATTCACGCCTATGAAGATTGCCCATGAGCCCACAGTTTCCAGCTGTATAAAAGTGAAATTTTAGAGAAAAAAAGGCTTTGTCTTGGTCTTTTAGGTCTAGGACTCAACCAAAAACCCTAGAGCCACCAAGTATTAAGAAATTACAGATCAAGGGAGCAAATTTGAGGTGGATTCACACATTTGGATGCAAGATTGAGCAAGATTATCAAGGGATTAGAGGATTAAACAAGATTTCTTCATGTTTCTTAGGTTCTTTCCTTCTACTCTTAATTTTCTGTTCTTTCTTTGTTATTATGAGCTAAACATCACTTGTCTACCTAGATTAGACAAGTTATAATTATTTTATATGGATTAATTAATAGTTTTCTTAATAGAATTGAATTTTTGCATCAATTTGTGTCTTTGAATGAAATTTTATGGACTTTACATAGCAAAGCATGCTTTCTTATAACGGTTGTTGCTTTTTCTTTGCTAGAGATATAAAAATTGATCTTAGAACACTCATAGGCATATGGGTTTGTTGTGATTGTTAGAGATAGAGTCACAAACACCTAAGGATTGCTTTGATTCCTTGAAATGCTTAATGATTTACCTAATTGAATGGGTTTATGAAGAGATTCTATACTCATTTCTTAGGGATTTGGGATTTAATCACTTGAGATAGGGTTAAATCTAGTTTTGAAGGAATGCCCATTTGATGCTTAAATGAAATTTCATTGATTTGTTGATTTTTCTTGCAATTGTGATTTAATATGAGTCGAAGTCTAGGTGGACACTTTCTTTCATGTTTGTTTCATCCTAAGTCTTGCATTTTCTTGAATTTATCACATTAGGAAGTAGTTAGTAGTTAGGATTTTAATTTTTACTTTTTAATCAATTAAAACAAACATTAATTGTGAACTAGATAATAGTTTAAGTTTGAGCTAGTACTTACATATGTGTCTCTGTGGATCGACTTCATTACTGCTATACTACCCAAATGATAGGCGCACTTACCTAGAGCCAGGGTAGAATTAGCCGTCGAGCTTTATAAATTGTAAAACCCTTGGTGTTGCTTCTTGGCATATCAAGTTCTTAGCGCTGTTGCTGGGGACACTTGTACTTAATATTAGTGATATAATAACATTATTGATCTAGTCTTTTGTTTATTTTCATTTATTTTTGTTTGGTTTTTCTATTTTACCTTTTTGCTTATTTTAAGTTTTTGTTATAGAAAAATTTCTCCATGGATGACTGGTACTATCAATAATGGAGTTCCTACCCAAATTAAGAATGGGGACATACAAGAAATCATTAACACAACAATGAACACATACTTCAAGATGATTTACCAAATGAATATGGATGGGGAACATAAGAGAAGTCATCCCTTGAGCTTGCAGTGGAAAGATTCGTGGAGTCTATGGAGAATTGGGGAAAGGATGTGCTAAACAAAAGCAATATATTGGAAAATACCTCCCCAACCCAATTTGAGGTAGAGGCCATATTAGGAGATGATAAGTAAGAAGAGAGTATTTGTGAAAATAGTGGACACTGCCGATAGCAGATTGTGGGGCGAAGAAGCGATTATGGCAAACCAACAAGCATCTCTACATAACTTAGAAGTTTAAGTTAGGCAAATTTTGGACTACCTACAATCCTCACCAATAGAAAATTTAAGCAACTATGTTAATGTCAGTCCGGAGGAGCAACAAAAGACCACTACCGCTTGATGGTTGTGGGATGATGATGAAAATGAGAATAGTGAGCAATATGACATGGATGAAGTGGGAACAAGTATCAAAAACACCCTACCCATAATCCAAACACCCACCTTTTCTACAAACCAAAGTCCAACCATTGCCCACCTTACCACACCATGCTTTACATTGCTACCATCCTTCTCAAAATGTTTAGTTGTTGGAGAAACAAGTATGTGGCCAGTACTTGTGATCTCTAAATCTTCTTTAGAGAGGGTAATATATTCTGTGGAGGTGTTGGAAGACAAATTGAGTGCATTTGGGTGGACAATCTAAGAATTATAAGGCGTGGAGGAAGATGTCATATTTGATATCTTGGAAGCTCAACCCGCATGCCCCACCACAAGCTAATGGGTACAACTCTTTGATGATGGTTCCAAACCTTACAAGCTCAGGTATACATCATATGAAGAATAAAAAATATTGTTTGTTGCAAAAGGAAGGCGATGTAAGGGCCAATACCCTTACATACTCTTCTTTGTTTTGTTTTATGGAGGTATCCAACACAAGGTAACCTCCATTTCCTTAGTGGAAGATGAATAACAATAATGTCCAGCTAATATGATGTTAAAGAAGCACTGAATTTTTTCTTTACTTTAATGTTTACTTTCTTATCTTTTTATTTTGTGATAATCTTCACCTCCTTCTTTTGTTATTTCGATGTGAAACCCAAGCTAACCTTGGTTTGTAGCGCTTCAATTCTCT
>CAOJBK011926856.1:0-12852 GCA_948294925.1 Codiaeum variegatum
GCACTCCAAATGCTTCAACCAAGAAGGAGAAGCCTCTTGAACTAAAAGTCACACATAAGAAGAAGTATTCCAAGAAGGAAACTACTAGTGATGAGAGTGAAGATGAAGATGAGATAGCATTGCTTGCCTAAAAATTCAAGAAATGCATATCCAAAGGCAAGTTCATTAAGAAGGAGTCAAGGAAAGACAAAGACTAGAGTAATGATATAGTTTGCTATAAATGCAAGAAGCCCAGACATATTAGGGAAGATTGCTACATCTATAAGGCCAAGAATTTCAATGAGAAGAAGAGTTTTTACAATAGCAAAGACAAACATATGTGGCTTGGATTGGAAGTGATGATTCTAGTAATGATGAATCATCCGATGTAGAAGAAGAAGTAAACTTGTATTTGATGGCACAAGAGGAAAACATTAAAGAGGATGATGAGGTTTTCATTAAGTCCAAGCAAGAGAAATGGTTAATTGATAATGGATGATCAAAGCACATGACCGATGATAAGGAAAAATTTCTCAATCTTAAAGAGAAAAATAGGAAATGTGAGCTTTGGAGACAACTCCAAAGGTAAAATTTATGGAGTTGGCACAATAGGTAACAATGATTTTACCATTTCCAAAGTATAGTTTGTGCATAAATTGAAGCATAATTTATTTAGTGTTAGTAAATTGTGTGACAATGGTTATAGAGTCCCATTGATGCATGCATTTGTGAGGTTATTGACATCAAGACAAAAAAAAATTGCATTCATTGGTTACCGCAAGGGCAATGTATATATGGTGGACTTGAGCAGTAAGAAACCAACCATATTTGCTTCTTTTCCTCAAAGGATAAGGATCCTACTTTATGGCATAGGAGACTAGGCCATGCAAGTATGGATGTTCTATCCAAACTTTCAAAAAAAGATTTGGTAAAAGGTTTTCCTAAAATTACTTTAAAAAATGAAAGTGTTTGTGATGTATATGCTAAAGGCAAGTACTCTAGAAGTTCTTTTAAACCTAAAAATATGATTTCAACTTCTAGACCATTACAACTTTTACACCTTGATTTATTTGGTCCAACTAGAACATCTAGCATTGGCGATAAGCATTATTGTTTGGTCATTATTGATGATTTCTCACGCTTTACATGGGTTTTATTTCTTGTATATAAAAGTGATGCATTTGTTACATTCATGCCATTAGCAAACTCTTTGTAAAATTAAAAAGGTTATTCCATTACATGCATAAGGAGTGATCACAAAACTGAATTTGAAAATTTTGGTTTTGAAAAATATTGCATTGAGAATGGAATTAAGCATAATTTTTTCACACCTAGGACTCTTTAACAAAATGGTATTGTTGAGAGGAGAAATAGATCATTAGTAGAAATGGCTAGGACCATGCTTTGTGAAAATGATTTGCCTAGATATTTTTGGTCCGAAGTCATGAACACTTCTTACTACATCATTAATAGGGCTATGATTACACCAATACTAAAAAAGACACCTTATGAGCTGTGAAAAGGTAAAAAGTCCAACATTTCATATTTTCATGCATTTGGTTACAAGTATTATATGTATAATAATGGCAAAGATAACTTGGAAAAATATGATGCTAAATCGGATGAAGCAATTTTTCTTGGTTACTCTAGTCATTCTAAGGCTTATCGGGTCTTTAACAAGAGGACACTTTTAGTTAAAGAATCCATTCGTGTTATTTTTGATGAATTTGCTTCTAAGTGTGTAAAAAGGAATGATAACCATGTAGAAGCAATAGAGGACATGATGGATGACTTGGCCTTATAAGAGAAGAGGTATGAACAACTAAAGCCTAGTGAAGAGTCTTTGAGCCAAAAGGATGCGGTGCCCATAAATGGAGTAGAGGTGCAATCCAATGAACTCATGGAGATTCAAGCTACTTCACAACAAAGGGAGACTCAACATCTAAGGGTGAGAAATGAAGTTGAGGGAACTCAAATTATTAGTGATCCTACCCAAGGAGTGAGGACAAGGTCATAAGTCTACAACACTTGTGAATATGTGGCGTTCTTATCATTGGTGGAACCCAAAGGTGTGGAAGAGGCTATTGAAGATGAGCATTGGGCACTAGTCATGCATGAGGAGCTCAATCAATTTGAGAGGAGCCAAGTATGGACACTAGTACCAAGGCAAAAGTACCATCCCATCATTGGAACCAAATGGGTATTCCAAAACAAGCTTGACGAATCTAGAAATGTGGTAAGAAACAAAGCTCGTTTAGTAGCTAAGGGTTATTCTCAAGAGGAAGGTATTGATTTTAATGAAACTTATGCTCCCACAACTAGGTTAGAAGCAATTAGAATATTACTTGCCTTTGCATGTTTTAAAAACTTTAAACTCTTTCAAATGGATGTCAAAAGTGCTTTTTTAAATGGTTTTATTCAAGAAGAAGTGTATGTTGGACATCCTTCCAGTTTTGAACATTTTAAATAACCAAACCATGTTTTTAAACTTAAAAAGGCATTATATGGTTTAAAACAATCTCCTAAAGCTTGGTGTGAGAGGTTAAGCAACTTTTTGATTAAAAAAGGTTTTGCTAAAGACAAAGTTGACACCACTCTTTTTATTAAAAATCAAGGGCAAAACACTCTAATTGTTCAAATCTATGTTGATGGTATTATATTCAGTGCTACTAACGAATTGCTTTGCAAGGAATTTTCTAATTCTATGTAAGGTGAATTCAAAATAAGCTTGATGAGTGACCTCAATTTCTTTTTGGGATTGCAAATCAAGCAATTATGGTATGGCACCTTAGTTCACTAAAAGAAATATGCCAAGGAGCTGCTCAAAAAGTTTGATATAGATGAAACAAGACCACACAACACACCCATGAGCACTATGATTAAGATGGATGCGAATGCTAAAGGTAGTTCTGTTTACTCTAAACTTTATAGGAGTATGATAGGGTCTTTACTTTACTTTATTACATCTAAACTCGATATATTGCACAGTGTATGCATGTGTGCTAGATTCCAATCGAATCCTAAAGAATCCCATATTGCATGTGTCAAACGAATCCTAAGATACCTAGTGGATACTCCAAATCTTGGCTTGTGGTATCCAAAAGGTCCTTCTTTCAATTTGGTTGGCTATTTGGATGCGGACTTTAGTGAATGTAAACTCGATAGGAAAAGCATTAGTGGTACATATCAATTTATAGGAGGCATGCTAGTGTTATGGTTTTCTAAAAAGTAAAATTTGGTTGCATTACTAACCATGGAAATGGAGTATGTAGCAGTCGCATGTTGTTGCACTCAATTCCTTTGGATGAAAATGCAACTTGAGGATTATGGCATGGCATGGCATTGCATTCCTATTAAATGTGACAACACAAGTGCTATAAATTTATCCTAGAACCCCATTCATTATTCTTAGACAAATCATATAGACATAAGACATTATTTTCTTAGAGATAATGCATCAAAAGGGCATATTGTGCTTGAATTCATTGATGTAAAGCATCAACTTATGGATATGTTCTCCAAACCGCTTGACAAGGAAGCTTTCTATTACATTCGAAGAGAATTAGGCATGATTGATGCCTCTCAGGTATAATATGACCTTAAACCTCTTCATTTGGTGAGATTGAATGTCCATATCTTGATGAACATATATTTCTTTGACAATATGATGTGTTTGTGTATGTGGCATGCTTTATATGTTGTTATGTGAATGAGCTTAAAACGGATTTGGTTCAATCTTGATGATTCAATTCAGTTTAAGATCATTTATAGATTAATTTTATTACCATAAATGAGTAATAGTGTAAACATATCATATATGCCATAAAATCTTTGCAAAATTTAAAAATTAGTGTTTTTCAAAATTCCAGCATTCCATATGACCGTATAAAACCTTGTCTATACGCCCATATCAAATTGGCTAAAATTTTCAAATAGCCACTGGACTAGCATATGACTGTATAAAAAGCCTTCCATACGACCGTATCCTAGCCCGATATATAAGGGTTTTATAGGCGTGTTTTCAGATTTTAAAACCCTAAAATTGAATTCTCCACAATTAAGTCTCATTTTTCCTCCTTTCAAATTATATTTTCGATAACTTTAAAGAGTTTTTGTGTGATTAAATCAAGTTTTTAAGTTAAAATTCTTGATTTTAATCTTTATTTCAACTATAAACCTTAGTTTTTCCTATTTTTCCAAATTTCCTTTCAAAATTTCCCTAATTTGGTGTTTGAATTGCTTCAAATATGAGTTCAAGAATTCCAAAAAGGAGTAGAGGTGACCCTAATGTTGCTAGTTCATCATGCGCTATAGGTACTATGAGTACAAGGAGGAGTAAGCAACAAAGAGATGTGCCGAAGCATATTCCTCTGGTAAGCCTTCATCCCCATGATTTTGGTTTGTGTTTTCAGGATCTTGATGCTAGTTCTACGTATGATAAACTGATGAAGCAAGTTTCCCCTGCAACTTTTACCCCTTTGGACCTATATTGTCTTAATAAGCTAGGTGTTGAGCAAGACATCCAGAAATTTTTAGAACCTTTATTCCTTTCTTAGAAGTGTACCACTTCATCATAAGAGGTTTACCATAATATGACCCTAGAATTCTTTTCCATACTAAGGATTGATGAGGATAGTAGAGGATTCAAGTATAAAATCTAAGGAAACGAATATCATACCTCTGTACACCAACTTGGAAACTATTTAGGCATGTATGGTGATGAGGGAGTCATGGGATGGGAGTATAACTAGAGTGGGAGTGAAGTTTAGATGTAATTGATTGACGGGCTAGAATTGCTAAGAAGAAAGAATGTCAAGGCATCCGAGATTACTAGTGTGCGTATGAGGATGGCACTTAAAATTATAATGACCTCTATATTGTGCAAGTCGAATCACAACAAGATTTTTCAGATTGAAATCTTTTTACTTTGATGCTTGCTCGATAATGTAAGGGTTAATGGAGTTTTGTTCTTAATCAATGCGTGGAAGCATTACTTGACTAGGATTAAGGGCAAAACTTAGTGGGGATGGACTGTGATGATCATAGCAACCAAGGTTGGCACTTTTGATAAGCGTGCTTATAAGCCTCATATCGTTCTAAGGAAGAAAACTGATAATCTCTCATTTGACACTTGGAAAAATGTCAGTTTGATTAAATTGGATAGGCATCATTTTGTATTAGCTCTTGATTTCAATCCTCCCACACATGTAAAAATTGCACAGCACGTACAAGAAATAGCTCAAGAACAAGGTGGTGGTTCTAGTGATGATGAGGACATTGAAATGAAAGCCATTGAGGAGGAAGATGAAGCTAATGAGGAAGATGAAACATGGTTTCAATACATGGTTATTGGGTTGATTGATGAGAACACCCGTAATTCAGTTAATCTTTACCTTGAGGTTCAAGGTCATCATGGAACTTTAGAGGATAAGATTACCACTTTTGGAGTAAGGCAAGATGCGATGCATGATATGTTGATTGCCTATAGGAAGCACTAAAATGAGATTAATGACATGATAGGCAATTTTGTCAAGCGATTCCCGCACCGACCTCCACCTCCATCAAAGATTTGAGTTTACCATTATCCATTTGCTATTTTTTCTCAACCAAACCAACCTTTCATTCTATTTTTAGTTACTTTTAAAACTATGGCATATTTGTGTTTGTTTTGTTTATACTTAAAATTTATGGTACATTGGCCTTTGAGGCCTTTTTTTTTGTTATGATTATGGTTTGGTTATGAATATTGGTTATGGATTTTACTGTTTAATGTTAATTTCAGCTTGCTTTTGTTATTATGATTTAATGCTTTTGTTATTATGCTTTAAGGGATTTTCTTTACCTTTTTGCGTGATGACAAAAAGGGGGAGAAAATATATGAGTTTCCAGCCTATATTGTTGAAATGATGGATTGTTGGTATGCTTTATAGCTTGAAGGTCAAATATTGTTATGAATTTGGATTGTTGGATGTTAGAGTTGTATGCCCTAGAGCATGTACATTGTATATATATTTGTAATCTTAATATCATAATGGTATTTAATATATATGTTTCATTTAATGATTCCATTCATTTTAGTGATTAATGAATATACGTTCCTTAAGTCATATGTAAGAGAATTTATGTTGTCATTCATGTCAAATATGAGATACTTATTTGTACGGAGGTAGTGAGTCTCATGTTATAAACATGTGATGTCGTGACAACACGTGGACATGCTCATGTGATGAGTAAGTCGAACAGTGACATTAGATGTTAGATACATGTGTTTTATCTACTAGTTAATATCTTATCATATAGATCATAATTGTGTATATAATCTTTAGACTTGAGGTGACATGTTATCCAGCATATTGGTGACTATGGTTTGTTACTGCTTACATACCGATGTTATCCAAGTATTAGTATATGGCATGTGGTGGCTATAATTAGTGATATGTTGAGATAAGTGAACTCCAAGAAATGATTCATTAACTTAGATAAATAAGAAAGGGATCCTATGACTTCTGATTGTTCTTGATACTCAAATCCTTGGCTGTGGTAGTTAAAATTCACTAGAAAGAGTTTCTAGTATGAATCAATTTATCGAGAATTAGAACCGAATAGAAGTCATATGATCTGGAAAATAGGGTTTGACTATTCTATGACCCTAGCTAAGATCAAGAATTCATAATAAAAGGATTCGAGTGCACGGTAATTATGATTAATAGGTCCATGCAATGTGAAGGATATGATCGTTAATATTTATTTCTAATTAGGTAGTCATGATATGCAATACTAGGTGTCACTCATGACTTATGGGACTAAGAGTGTAAAGGGGATTGCACACTTAGTGAGAAGAAAAGAGTTTTATTTATCCCATTACTAATTAGAGCATGGACTTAGTAAGTCACACACCATAAATCAATTCCCATGGCTTGGAATCAAATCATATTGATAATTGATTAAAGAATTTAATTAATTATTAATAATGATTGAGTTAAACTTGTAATTAAATTTACAAAGACCCTAACATGTCTTAAAGTTTAATTCTTAAAGGGATTAATTCAATTATGTCATAGTTTGTATGAGATATAAATGGGCATGACTAATTAAAATAGATTTGGACAAATAACAATTAATTCACATGAGATATGATTAACCAATGGTTAAAGTGATTCATACTAATTATATATTTAATCTAGTTGACTAATTGACTAGTCAATTATCAATTAGAATAAGTAACCTATCTTTCTAACATTCTTTTCCTTAATTTAAGGAATGGGTAGTTGGAAGAAGTATGGGTATAAGATAGGTTATCATCTTTTTCCCTAACACAAAAAGTGAGTGGAAACTATTCATCATCTTCTCTAAGAGTTAAAGAAAGAATCTCTCTAAGTGTTAATGAGAGAAAGTTCCAAACACCACACCAAAATAGTGAGAGGGAGTTTATCTTTGAAGAAGAGTTCTTCAACCATAAACTCTTCTTCTATTACTTTGTGAAAGGAGTGTGTGGAAAGCTCAATGTCCAAAACCAATCCCCAATCTCAAGTTCTCAAGTAGAGAAGCAAGAACTACAAGCTTAGGCAACTAAAGAGAGTCGGTTCGAGTTTCTTAAAGAGGAAATGAGATCAAGGCTTGAGAAAGCTTCGATGTGAGTCAAGCTAGAGGCTTCGCACTTTATGATCTTAACAAAGGAGGGAGTTAAGGTATTTCATAATTCTAATCCCTTTTTGGTTATAATTGTGTTTTACACAATAATTAGCTTATGTATCATTGATTAATATTATGAGTCCTAATCTAGGTTTAGAAATTTATCAAATAGTTTGATAAATGACTAAATCATCTATGTTAACAGAGTTTTAACATAGAACATGTTTTACAAAAGTTTTAAAAACCAAAAATCAAAATTTTCATTTTCACTTTCATTGCGCAACTCGTGATCTTTCCTTCAAGTGGTATCAGAGCCTCCCAATTTTTATGCAGAACCAGTATTCTATCTTTGGATACAGACATATGGATTTCTCCATATGACCATATGGTATTGACAAGATAGTTCCTTGTGCTACTGGACTATGATACGACCGTGTAGAAGAAATTCTATACAACCGTATGGTCCTAAGGGGATTGATCCCAATGCCTTTGTACTAGCATACGTCCGTATAGAAGTATCTCTGTATGGTTTTATGAACTTGTTTATACGCCCATATAAGTAGAACCTATACGACCGTATGCTGGCTTAGTAGGTTGGGATGGTTGTTAATAATCACATATTAGTATATAAAAGTTATATATTGATGTAATATGGTGGTCTTGGCATAAATGGATGATCATGAACTTTTAACTTAACAAATGATTTTGTGGGGTATGTAATATTCTTTTATTATATAAAGGGTTTATAATTAAGTGTTAATTACTAGATTAAGATTTCAAATTCATTGATCCTGCGAGCTATCTTATTTTGTAACCTCGCCTTGGTATGCCAAGGATACTTTATATACACAAGAGTTATGGAGATACGAGAGTAAAAGAAAGGTTCAACCCATGAAAATGCCTAGTGGGAGCATGAATACTAATTCCATGATCGTGCCTATGTTTTATCATTATCCATTTTATAGATATATATGATATATATATAAGCATGAAATGCATGTAAAAATGATAATGTGCAAAGTGAGACCAAAATTTATAAGGCCCAAAATCTTCCAATTCACATATTAAGTTATGGCTCTCCATTGGAGCAATGAATCTTGGAAATCATTTCCTTGAATTCATTGTATAACAAGAGATTGTGTGAGTATGAGATACATTGTATGTCAAGAACGAGAATGTATACCTGAGCCATACAATGTTTAAATCTTTATACTTACTAGTCAATGGGTCTAACTTAACTAATATGAAAGGACAAGAATGGAAATGTATACCTGAGGCCGAAAGTATTAAAAGCCAATAGATTTAATCTAACAAGGGTTATAATGAGCAAGAGTTGCTCACTTGCAAGAATCAAATCCCTGGAAATATAATACATAGCTTGTGGGAATTGATGAACAAGAGTTGTTCACTTGCAAGATTTCAATCGACCCACTAGAGATCACCCCAATGGAATCTCCATTTCTTATTTAGAAGTGTACGATTCGCCAAGTTAGTGGGAGTGCCATTTTGATTAAAGACCAAATTAAGATGGTGATTACATTTTATATACACATAGTACTAATTCAGTCTTGTTATTTTCTACAGTAAATCTGATAATATGAGTTCGTCCTACCTGATAGCAATTATTTTGCATGAAAATAAGTTAGTGGGAATAATTTTATGGATTGGTTAAGAAGCCTAAAAATTATCCTCTCCTATGAGAAGGTTGTGTATGTGATCGACAAATCGGTTCCCGGTCCATTACCTCCACAAGCTTCGGATAAGGAATGGGCCACTTTAAAGAAGTGGCAAAATGACCTTTCGGCTAGGTGTATTATGCTCGCATGCATGTCCAAGGAGTTATATAAGCAGCATGAGCACATGGCTGAGGTCTCGAACATACTTTCTCATCTTAAAGACCTTTACGGTGAGACAAGTAGGTCCACTAGATGTGAAATATCTAGGGAATTATTATAGGCCAAGATGCAAGAGGGAGAGGATGTTGGATCGCATGTGCATAAAATGATTCATTTCATTAAGCAGTTGGAGAATTTAAATTTCTCTATGGATGCTGACCTCCAGACGGATTTGATCCTTCAGTCTCTTCCTCCTTCATTCAATAATTTCATAATGAACTTTCATATGAATAAGATTGAATTTACATTTGCCGAATTACACAACAAGTTAGTAGCTGCTCAAAATGACATGGGTGCGGTTAAGGAGAAATGAGTTATTCTCGTGGCATCTTCTTCTTCTAGTAAGACTAAGAAGAATAATAAGAACAAGGATGTCGTTCTCAAGCCCACGGGCAGTATAACCAAGGATAAGTCCATGGAAAAAGCTTCAAAAAGCAAGGGAAAGTGTTTCCATTACTATGAGGTTGGACATTGGAAGAGAAATTACCCAAGGTCCTTAGAGTCCCAAAAGGGCAAGAAGAAAAAGAGTAAGAAAAGAGTAAGTCTTATAAAGTATCTTTTAATTATTCTATTTCTAATTCTAGATCTAATGTGCCATATAGTTCATCACTTGCTTGGATACTTAATAGTGATGCAAAGTCTCATATTTGTACTTTTATGCAATCAATGTCAAGTAAGAGAAGCTTAGATAAAGATAAGGTGGTCTTAAAGATAGGCAATGGTGCAAGTGTTGCAACCAAGGCCATTGGGACTACTTCTATTGATCTTAAAGTTCATGTTTTGTTATTTAAAGATATTTTATATGCACTTAATGCTTTCATGAACATAATTATTGTAAATAGTTTGACTAACTACGGTTATGAAATTTTATTTAAGAAATATGTTTGTGAAATCTATTTTGAAAATAGAATTATTGGCATGGGGTATATGTTAGATGGTCTTTATTATCTTGATAATGGAAATAACAAAATTTATCCAAGCACAACTCATATTAATGCTATGATTGAATCTAAATCTAATTCAAAACTAATTTGACATCTTAGACTTAGACATATATCCGAGGAGAGGATTCTAAAGCCAGAGAAAATGGGGATCTTATACCATATGAGAAGTGAACCTACTCCAACTTATGAATATTTCATCCAAGGAAAGATGATTGGGTCTAGCTTTGTGGAACAAAGAGAAAGAGCCAAAGAGATTTTGGATATCATACATAGTGATGTATGTGGACCATTACCCCAAATGGCTACAGGATGATATTTATATTTCATCACATTCACTGATGACCTTTCAAGGTTATGGTATGTGTATTTGATGAAACATAAACATGAATCATTTAAAAATTTCATAGAATTCATACAAGAAGTTAAGAAATAAATCGGAAAGAGTATCAAGACTCATTGATCAGATTAAGGAGGCAAGTACTTAAGTACGAAGTCTAATGACTTCTTAAATGACCATGGCATAATATCACAGTTAACTCCTCCTGGTATGCCATAGATGAATAGTGTTTTTGAAAGGAGAAATCATACCCTATTGGATATGGTGCGATCTATGATGAGCTATACCGACCTCCCTATATCCTTATGGGGATTTAATCTCGAGACAACTTCCCATCGAGTAAAGAATTGTTATTAGTCAGGATGTCATTTTTCTTGAGAAAGAGTTTCTTCAAGAAAGTGACAAAGGAAGGGAGATAATCTTGGATGAGATTTCATCTGAGGAAATCTAAAAAAGTGATCAAATACAATTGATCAACCCCATGAACTTAATCTGATTAATAATCTATCCACACAAACACTTCACAGATCTAGTAGGGTATCTTGTCCTCTTGAGAGATATGGACTTCTTCATGGGAATGTATAAAAGTTGTGCTTTAATGAAGAAGTTGATCAAGTTATTGATCCTACTACTTATGAGAAAGTTATATCATATATAGACTCTTCTAAATGGCTAGAGGCTATGAAAGCCGAAACGGATTTCGTGTATACTAACTAAATCTAGGATCTTGTGGGTCCACCTGAGGGTGTAATACCCATATGGAATAAATGAGTCTTCAAGTGATAGATTGGCACAGATGGAAGCTTGGAAACGTTTAAGGCAAGGCTTGTAACGAAAGGGTTTCACCAGAGAGAAGGGATTGACTATGAGGAAACTTTTTCTCTAGTAGCCATGCTTAAATCCATTAGGATTTTATTAGCCATAGTAGCACATTATGATTATGAGGTTTGACAAACACTACAAAAAAAAACAAAATTACTTACCCCGAATCGGGGTCAGTGACGTGCGTTACTAACCCCAAATATTAAGTTACTGACCCCGATTCGGGGTCAATATTTCCTCCATCTATAAAAAAAATATTACTGACCCGAAAATTGGGTCAGTAATTACTGACCCAATTTTGAACAGTAATTTATTTAATTAATTACTGACCCATTACTGACCAAAAAATTGGGTCAGTAATTACTGACCCGATTTTTTGGTCAGTAATTTAAATTAATAGGTCAATAATATTTTCATTAATAATGACACATTAGCGACGAAAAAATACATTTACTGACCAAAATATTGCGTCACTAATTTACTGACCAAATAAACTAATTAATTACGTAACAAATACTGGAATTTTTTATTTATTAATTATGTCACTAATTATGACATTAATAACAAAAATAATATAAATATATAATAAAATTAATTTGAACATTATATTTTTAAAAGCAATTATGAATAAATTTTAAATACAATACAATATTCAAATATGTTAAACGTATCTAAATTGAATCATTACTATGTCGAGTGTCATCACTAGGATTGACAGATGGCATGCCATGAGAAGAGGATGGTGGCTTGGAGGGCACTACAGGGGCTCGGGCAGAGGGTAATGGATCAGCGACAGCAATAGAGTCTGTTGGAGGTGCATGCTGCACATGACGTTATTGTCGCCATTCCTGAAGTCCTGCAGGTAGATCGCCTCCTTTTTTAGCAATAAGATCCAAGACTTGTAAGAGGAGATTTTCAACCTGACCTACTTGTACCTCAGACAATGGCTGGTATGGCTAGCTTGTTTGGGATGACTGTGCTCGCTGATTAACTAATGTGCTAGCAGAGGCCCCTTGTGAGGAGTCAGATTGACTAAAGTACTGTGACCCACTAATGCCTAGCCCATAAATCATCCTCATTTCTGGGCTAACTTGAACCGTCTTCATATACGCCTGATGATGTATATCAGCAGGAATTCCATCCAAATTCAGCTTTGTAGGCATGTCAGTCTCGTCGGTGACAGAATCAGTAAATCTCGGCAACTGGGAGACAAGCTCCTGTAAGCGCATCAGCAATTTCTCCT
>CAOJBK011927562.1:0-12147 GCA_948294925.1 Codiaeum variegatum
CTCTTAAATGACAGAATGACTTAATATTGACAGAGAACTTCTTCCTGATTCTACGGCTAGAATACCTCAAGCTGGTACTTCAACCCTCTTTGAGATATACGGTTGATGCAATTAGGTCCACATCCACATCCTGGACCACATTCAAACACCACATCCTTTGGTTCAATTAATCTGAAAAAAGAACATTAAAAAATGAATAATTAGATCAGATAGAGTAGAAGTGGTTAATCTCTGAAAAAATAATACTAGATCAGAAATTGAGGCATTAGAAAGGATAAAAAGATGACACGCCTGTTTGGTAGTAGCCACCACACTACAATTGAACCATGATTCAGGCATACATAGTGCTATAAGAAAAAAGAATAATGGAATTTTTGCAATTAACAGCCGCAAATCAGAAAAATGGCTTTTTAAAACAATATGATTTTGCAATAATCAAGCATTGGCAACGCCATACACCATTCAAAATATAGCAGCAAAACCAGATTAATACTATATCCATTTTTCAAACTCACCTTCCACCATCTTTGCGCACATATGGAAAGTCAGAACCATTAAGTCTAGCACAGGAACAAGACTTGGGATCAGTACAGCTTCCTTTGCAGTTGCATCCAGAAGGAGTTTTAGGAATTCTCACATTTCTTGCAAATTTAACATAGTTTGTATATGTAAATCCTATAATTTGAGATTTTATCATCAGCAAGAACCATAAATGTAAATACATTTGGCACATCAATTAGCACAGGCAAAATAAACTACAGAAATTTAAAAGAATGAACAAGGGAAAAGGGAGTATAAAATAAATTGCTTTCCCTATCAAAAGGAAAACCAAGGAATGAAATTCTTCCAAGACTAGAGATTACTATCCAAAGCAAATAAATAAACGTAAAATAGTAGGTTCTTTCAAGTGATAGGAGGTATTATGATAATAATCATACTGAATTTAAAAATACAAACACGCATAAATTTGACATCAAAATGAAAATTCCTTTTCTAAGTAAACCATGCAAGCCCCTTGTCCCAAAAGTACATTAATTAATGCACCTAGAAATGTCTTCAGGTATCCAAAACATATGAAACATGCACCTGAAATAATTGTAACTAGCTAATTCAAAGTGTGATATTTCTTGAACTCAACTAACTGAGAGATCCTCTCATCAGAAGATATCAAAATAACTTCAAATGACATCATGAGTTCTTTGTTGAATGGTCCATCATCACATTTAATTGAAAGTAGATCTTGTGAGTTTGGAATACTCTTTCTTCAGTGAAACAAAATCACATTTATGAAAACATAAGTAGAGAATACCTTTAGTTTCGGGAAAAAAAAAACACACTAGAGAATACCTGGTAACTGAACGGTGTCCCAGTAGTGAGCATAATAGTTCCACTCTTACAAATTATGTGTGTGTGTGTTTTAAAGTTCAGTGCGTACTATTAGTAATGGCATTTCAAGATAAGAGGGTTTCATATTCAAACAAAACAAATGTTAAATATCTAAGGGCATTAATGCTCCAAGTTCCCCTGAAATCTAAAGACCAATTGACTAATAAATAACGTCGTTAATTACCTAGGAACTTCACAAAGTACCAAATTGGCATGTCAAACTTTAAAATTCAGGAGACTCTATATTTTATATCCTTGTATATTGTTAATTAGAGCTGGATATACTAAAAAAATTTAGGTAAGGAAAAAGTTAAGCCATGTTCTTTTCACCTTAAAAAAATAAGTATTCAGTAAAAATCAGTTTTAATCAATAAAAATAAGTTTAGTAAAAATCAGTAAAAGTAAGTTCAAAAATGTCTTAAAATCAATTATAATCAATAAAATAAGTTTTAATCAATAAAAATCAACTCAACTCAACTCAACAAAGCCTTAATCTCAAGTTAATCAATAAAAATCAGTTCAATAAAAATAAGTTCAGTAAAAATAATTTCTGTTCAGCCAAAATCAGGTGAAGAGAACAGAGCCTTAAAGGGACAACTTTTGCAGTGTCCTTTGAGATTAGTTAACACACATAGTTGCACACAAATGATAAACTTCAAAGTAATTTAATTGCCCCAAGCAACTTAAGATATGCTATTAAAGAGACAAAGCAAATTGTAGAACTTAGGAAGTGGAATTTACAACTTCTATAAGTGATGCAGTAACATGCTCTTACATGGAACATATATGATAGTAAAGTAAGAAAATCCAAGTTACTAGGATGGTAATAAACAGAAAAATACAGTTAAGGAGAATGCATACGTAAGCGGCTATTTGTTAGAAAAATAAAAGAGAAAATGAGTCTTGCTCTAATAAACTATTTGCTCATAAAGCATAAGTTAAAATGTAAACTTGCCTGTAGGTACACATGGAGGATCAATCATATTGGTAACAGGAATAGGTATAGGTTCTGCACCATTTGATAAGTCCTCACACAGCAAGCTTGAAACATAAAGCGCTGCTGTCAGTTCACAGTGGTACATATGATGAACTATAAAATAAGCAATGTTTTTCATACCCTGGTAACTTAGAAGAATATTTGAATGCTCTTTCCCGTTCCAAAAAATCCTAAAACAAAAGCAATAAAATAACAATGAAGCTGATCTTATTACAAAATGACTTTAATGTAAACATATAAATCTATATATAGCTTTGCATTTCCATTATAAACTACTGTGCAATTCAACAGCAACTACACCTAGCTATTTTTGGATCAAACAAGAAATAATCAAAGAGAAAACTCACTATGCTCATAAAAGAATTAGCTTTTGCAATGCACACTCTCCATCCTCATTTAGCCTTAGTGTTTATCTCCTTAAACAATGACCAAGCCAAAAGGTTCAACAAAACATGCTTCATAAATTGATCTAAATTTCGAACAGTGAGTTCAGAATAAAAAAGGAAAAGGGATGTGGGAGAAGAAGGGAAAATGAAAGTCAAAATCCTCAACTTACATGTATAATATTACCAAAACTAAACTTTCAAGCTAATATAAGGTCGTTCATTTTTATGCATTTCCACAAAAAAGTATTCAAAATGAAACCGCCTGAACCAACCATGGATAATGATTACTAAGAGCCTTTGAAGTCTGTCTTACCCTTGCACCAGCCTCTTGGCACATTTGATCAGCTAAAGACCTCTTATTCTCTGTCACTTTTAAATAGACACCATTTGCTAACTCCAATAGTTTCTTTTTTCCATATTTAACAGAGCCTGAAATAGGCACAAGCCTGCCATTGACTTCTCTGCCTGTGTCTTTCCTAGAAACATTAGGTAGGCAGTCTTGCATCAAGTGATCAATTTTACATTTTTTCTCAGTGGCGCTATCTTTAGGAAAATATAATGGCCTCTTCTTACCACTGCTCTCACAGATATAACCATTAGTAGAATTGAATCGCCTTGTTTTCTTGCTTCCATAATACGGCCTTTTCTCCTTGGGAACATCTTTAAGCCGTGGACTAACTCTTCGCTCTAAAGTACGCACTTTGGACTTTATCTTTTGCAATTCTTGCACAATTTCATTGTTCATGCTAACATCAAATGCTTCATCTTCAGTTTCTTCCTTGCTAGAATTCTCCCCTTCACTAATGCTGCCTTCACACTTTAACAACAGAGGAGAAACAGCCATCAGACCCAGCACTGTCTCTTGCACCCATGCACCAGACATTTGATACATTTTATCATCCAAAAAACTTTCACAATTTGTCAATTCCAAATCTAAAATTTCTGTATCATGCCTGACCAATGCACTATCAAGGGTAAAACCATTTTCCATACCTCCATTTTCTTCATCTTTTCTACCAGCATCATGTAAGCATTCTTGCATTGTGTGATCAACTTCAGTTTTTTGTTCATTAGCATTATCTTGCATTGTGTGATCAACTTTAGCTTTTTGTTTATTAGCATTATCATCAGGAGAATGCATTACATCATCATTTTTATTTTTTCTGTCACAAAGTTCATCTTTAGTAGCACCCAGCTTCCTCCTTCGATTGCCGCCATAAAATGGTCTTTTATTTGCAGGTATAATTTTAAGCCTTGGGCTAAATCTTCGCTCCAAAAAGCATTTATCTGACTTCATTTTTCGAAATCGTTGCACAGTGTTCCTTGTCATGGCAGTGTCAACTTCATTTTGATCCTTGCGGGTATTATCTTTAGAAGAAACCAATTGCCTCTTCCAATTACCATCTTCAGTTTCTTTCTCGGGTGCATAATCTTTTAAGGGGCGTTTGCGCCTTCTCCTCTTAACACAACCATAATATGGTCTTTTGTCTGAAGGTATATGTTTAAGTCTAGGGCTAACTCTTCGCTCCAAAATAAGTTCATCTAAGCTTATCTTTCGAACAAGTCGCGTGAGGTTTTCTATTGAAATATTTTCAACTTTAGCTTTGACATTGCGTTCAGGAGAATTGAATTGTCTCTTCTGATCATCTTCTCCAGTTTTTCTGGTGCCAGTAACATCTTTAGAAGCATAAATGCGCCTTCTTCTTCTCTGTTTACTGCCATAATATGGTTTTTTCTCTTTCGGCATGCTTTTAAGTCTTGGACTAACTCTTCGTTCCAAAATAAATCCTTCAGACTTTATCTTATGAACTTGCACATCAATTTTCTCTATCACACAAAAGTTTAAGCACTCTCCTTCGATTTGCATGCTTTTTAGATTTCTTGGTGGAATAACTGCTTCCATGATGCACTCTACCCATCAATTAACACTGTTATCAAAATTCTGCACAGACAAAGCAATAAAAATCCTTTAATCTGAATGTAAAATACAACCACATTTCTCAAGTAGCTTATCCAATTTAATAATGAATGCGAAACAAAAGTGCCTTCAAGATGGTAACTCGCTTCTTTAAATCCAAAACCAAAATGAATTAAAAATAGAAACCCAAAAACAAAACAATGCTTCACAAAAACCTAAACCGATGCATCCATCTAGCTTCTTCTCAAATTGTTTCCACAGTCCAAACAAAAGGTCAACATTTCCAAATTAACAAAGGAATTCAGCTTCATCAGAACATGCAAGGCAGTCATTAAATTGAATCTCTAAATGATTTCTACAATAACTCAATGACTAAAATCGAAAACGATTAATGTACAATGCTGGTTAAGAAATCAAACTAAGCTCATTATCAATCTGAAAATTCGAAGAGATTGAAATCGAATAAGAGTAAAGAGGAACATACCATCAGAACAGAGCTTGAAATGAACAACGATTCACAGGAGAGAGAGAGTGGAAGCGGAAGTTGAAAACCTAAACGAAAGAAGCTACAATCGAAAATCTAGGGTTTCTAAGTGATGCATTTAAAAATGGCCGCTACCGGGCGGGAAGACAGTGGTCAGTGAATCGCTGCCCGTGTTGGGTCCGCAGCTTCACAAGGCTTATTGGGCAGGTTAAGAGGTCTATATAACGTAAAAATCCACGTGTCACTTTTTACACTGACATTTGCGTTGTAAGTAATTTTTTTACATTAAAGAAAGTTGGTCTCCTGTTTTTCTTTCCTTTTAATAGGAAAGGCAAATTGTATACCGAATGAGGAGACAACCGTTATTGGTTGAGAAATAATCAATCAAAGAGTTTTAAATGGGCTTGGAGCCCATAAAAATCAAAACATGACTCTTTGTTTTGCAGAACTAATGGCTCATGGGCCTACAATAAATATTTTAATTATAAAAATACAACCACTCAATTTGCTTAAAAAAACATTCAAAACTTTTTTTATGAAATATTGTTTTAAATTTTTTTTCTACAAAAAATATCACATATATATAATATATATGTGAAATATACATGATAAATATGTCAGATATATATGATATTTTTATTAAAAAAATTAATAAATAATATTTTTATATGATAATTGTTTACACCATCCAGTGTATACGGCCGCGAGGCTAATAATCCAACAGTGTGACCCTCAGAATCTTAAGAAACCAACCTTATCCCTAGATGAAGAGATGGTTTCAGCCCATAGGCACTCAACCCATAAGCCCATGGCGATAGCTTATGAATCATGGACTAAAAATTAAAGGTCGCTAAAAGATATAGGTTGAAAGGGGAGATCAATTGGGTTGAGAGTTCGGCCAAGAATTTCCAAGCCGATTATCATCAAGGCCCATTCCCAAAAGGCTTAATAGAGAAGTCCGAGGCCGAGTCCCCCGAAACTTGAGTGCTAAGCCCAAGCCTGTAAACCTTCTTAAGGCAGGACATCATCGTCTTAGGAGGGAAGGTATATAAGAAGGTTGAATCTCTAGGGTTAAGGATCCAACTTTTATCACCCAAAAGTCCTATTTTTGCTCCGGCAAGAAAAACCTAGGAGTTGTTGTAACTTAGCCTTTTCCGATCCTAGAGATCGCAGTTGTTTCACTCGATTAGAATGACAATCCTCCTATATCTCTATCGGTAGAGAAGTAGTTGATAGTGTTCCTACCTAAATACCAAATTTCACTCCTTCGGATAAGGAGATCTTGGCGATGGCGACGCCTATATCCAAGGGAGAAGATCTAGCCAAAGCCTAGAGGGTCGGAACCGGTGGCGACATCACTACCTGCCTTAGGGATAGTTATTCGGTCTTAGGTTTATTTTATATTCCTTTGCTTATTTTCTTTACTTGTTATTGTTTCAGTTATTGTATTTAAAAAAATACAAAAAATTTTGACTGTTTGGGCTATAAAATCTTAAAGGATTGATATAAAATTAATTTGTATACCATATTCTTATTCTGATTCGTAACTCACCTAAACTAACACGAGGGACCCTTAGAATTTGTTTAATCGGACTAGAGACCCTCAAACTAATAAGCTCGAACCTGAGTGCCCTTAACAGCTCGAGAATCAAATTCTATCGCAAACAGAATTGGCACATCTAGTGGGATATTCCTAAATTGTAATATGGCAGGTAAACAACAAAAATAGACATAGAAAACTGGTAACACCTCTAATGAGAAAATCGATCCTAGCATTGTAGGTACGATTGAAACAATGGAAACTCGGCCTCGAGAGGTCATCATACTTGGGGGTTGCCAAACTCGTCCCAAAATGATGTAACCGAAAGAGAAACTGAAGAAGAATATCAACGAGACGTCGAGCCACCTAGACCGAGGTCCTTATCCGACGCTGACCTAAATGCATAGTAGGATCGATGGTAGCGGCTGCTAACATGGACATGTTATTACTGCTAATGGCTCAGGTATTGCATCCATTGCTTGAGGAAAATAGAGACGTACAGACCTGAATGTATAATACTGTGCAATCCTTTAACAATTCTGTCACTAATTTCAACAACTTGCTCGTTAGGAGGTATAACGATATTGCTGCTAATCGACGCAGCTCTCCCTGACAGAATCTGTAGCAACCGCCTAACAATGAGTTACAATATAAAGAAGTTAGGCTCGCATAAAGATAGAATCTTGACCAGAGTCAACAATAAGACAACCAAGGCCAATATCCACAATAGCAACCTGTGCCGCCCCCTCCCCCCTCAAACAGCAAATATCAGTCAGGGTCAACAACAAGACAACCAAGGTTGATATCTGCAGCACCAACATGTTCCTCCTTAAGTACAAAATATCAATCAGGGGCAACAACCTGTGCCTCCCCCACTGCAAGTTATGAGCCAAGGATATTACATAGAGGATCCAGGCCGATATCAAAATCAGGGGCAGCCAATTTATCCCCCATCTCCTGTTATCGGCCCTGGCTACTATCAGGATGACCCAAGACAGTACTAGTAACAATCGCAACCTGTGCCTCCAATTCACATCTCTATGCCCAGTCCTACTCAACAGCAGGCACCTTATCCACCCCAGGGCAGTCAAGTGGCTTATGCCCCACTTTTGAGCAAGCCAGTAGAAGTTTGTCCTCAGCCGCAAGTGTCAGTCCCTATATATCAAAATGTCAGCCATTGGAATGAGAATGATCTAACTCAGCAACTTTAGAGGATGGGAGTGCAGATAGGCAGGCCACCCAGAGATCCCCATAGGCAACCATATCCTGAGTTCATTGATGCATTTAATATGTTATTAAGGGGATAGAAAACTCTTGAATTCAACCTATTTTTTAGGGATGGTACTATTAGTACAAGGGAGCATTTGACAAGGTTCACTGTGCAATACGGCGATGCGTCATACAATAGCTTTCTTAAGGTTAGACTGTTTGCCAATTCTCTCACAGGTCTTGCTTTTGAATGGTCCTGATAGCATCTATTCATGGGAAGAGATGGTTTGTGCTTTCACATACGAGTTCTATAGCTTACCAAACACTACTTTGTCAGATTTGGCTAAAGTCACTCAGATGCTAGGAGAAGCTGCCAAGAAGTATGTGGCCAGATTTAGAAAGCGGAAGATTTAGTGCCCCACTCAAGTCACAGAATCAGAATTGGTGGAGCTAGTATTTGGAGGCATGAATATGGCCATAAAAGAGAAATTTAAGGGACAAAAATTCTATGATTTTTATGATCTCCTAGACCGAGTAACAAGCTATGAAAGATTTCTCAAGGAAAAAGAGTAGAAAAAAAGCAAATTGATCTTATTATAAGGAGCAAGTAACATACTCGACCCCTAACAAGGAGTCGAAATATGAGGAAGATTTAGATATTTGCATGGTCAAGTTGAAACCTGGAGCCCCATTCTCATGCCATGCACTAAGGCCCTAGCACAAAAAAAAACCTATATTTTTTAACCCCAAAAGGAGACTCGATAGGAAAATGGTGGTGGCCGATCAGTTATCTCGGCCTAGGACAATTTGGCCAATTGACCGAGCATCATCCTCAAATTAATCTATGGATAGGATCTCAAAGAGGTAGATGGAAGTGATCCTAAAACTCCATAATTTATATTGGGAGCAGTTTTGCTCAGCAGAATGCATTTATGAGGATGACGGATAGGATCCCACATCGACCTTGGAATTCAAGGACCTGGAGGCAGCAAGTAAAAAACTCCAGGATGAGCCAATCGAGGTCCAAGATCCCCTGAAGGAGATAAATTTAGGGACAAAGGCCAATCAATGGCCGATCTATACAAGTGCAAAGCTATCTCTAGAGTTTGAATCGAAGTTGGTGGCGCTCTTATGGGAGTGTAGAGATTGCTTTGCCTGGATGTATGATGAAATGCCTGGGTTGGCGAGAGAATTGGTGGAGCACAAATTGCCTACAAAGCCAGGTTTTAAGCCATTCAAGCAACCTATGAGGAGAATGTCTCTCGAAGTCAAAGAGTTGATCAAACAAGAAATCGAGAGGTTGCTTAAAGCAGAGTTCATCCGACCTGTGGTATATACATAATGACTCTCGAACATTGTCCCAGTGATTAAGAAGAATGGAGAGTTGAGGATATGTATTGACTTCATAAATTTAAAAACAACAACTCTCAAACATGAGTACCCTATACCCATTGCTGATATGTTGATCGATTCTGCATCATGGAATGCCATTCTGAGTTTTATGGAAGTGCATTCGGGTTACAATCAAATAAAAATTGCTAAATACGATGTGAGCAAGATAACTTTTAGGTGTCCTAGACCGATCAATGTATATGAGTGGATATTTATGATCTTCGATTTAAAAAATGTTGAGGCCGCACATCAGAGGGCAATGATTGCAATCTTTCATGATTTCTTAGGGAAGTTTATGGAGGAATATATTGACAATGTGGTAGTCATATCCTAGCAAGAAGAACAACACTTGGTTGACTTGAGGCAATCTTTTGAAAGGATAAGGCAGTATCAGCTAAAAATGAATCCTTTGAAGTATGTTTTGGGTTATCTGCTAGCAATTTCTTTGGGTTCTTAGTACATCAGAGGGATGTGGAGATCGACAAAAATAAAGCTAAGGCGATCTTGGAAGCGCCTCTTCCAAGAAACAAGAAGGAACTTCAGAGATTGATAGGACAGATTAATTTTTTGAGAAGATTCATCACCAACACAGCTGGAAAACTTCAGCCTTTGAGGCCGTTACTAAGGGGGAATAAAGAATTCACATGGAGCAATGAGCACCAAGCGGTATTTGATGAGATCAAAGCCTACCTCACTAAACCGCCAGTCATAACTCCTTCCAAACTTAAAGAGCCCCTAATTCTATATATATCGGCTTCAGCTGATACAATCGAAAGCATGTTGGCCCAAGATCAGGGGGGGATATGAGAAGGCCATTTACTACCTTAGTAGAAGCTTAACTAATGTGGAGACAAGGTATACCCCTATTGAGAAACTCGGGCTAGCCTTGTACTTCTCATGTACCAAACTTAAGAATTACATTCTTCCAATTATTGTTGTGGTGGTTAGTCGAACTGATGTAATGAAGTACATCCTGTCAAGACCATGCTTGAGAAACAGGCTGGGGATTAGATTAACTGAGTTCCACCTCCAGTATGTTCCTCTTCGAGTTGTGAAAAGCCGAGCCTTAGCCAATTTCCTTGCACACCATCCAAGCAAGGATATCACCAAAGAAGAGGTAAATTGCATCCTTACAAAATCGGTATGGGAACTATGGTTTGATGGGTCAAAAACTTCAACGTCGACAGGGACGGGAATTGTCTTAACCTTGCCAGGGGGCATCACATAGGAATGGCAATAGGTTTTCATAATCCATCCCCGCCCCATAGACAATCAGGGCAAAAACGGGTCGAGGAAGATCGGGTTCAGAGCGGGAGTGGGTCGAAGTAGGGGATCTCCAATTATTTTTTTTATCAATATAAAATTTTTAAATTTTAAAGAAAATATTATACATATTTATATTAAATTTTATATATTATAAATAAATATTCAAATATTATTATAAAATTGAATATTTAACAACATATTTAAAAAATGATAATTTTTTATACATATGTAATTTGAAATTATAATAAAATATATTAATTTATATATTAATTTTATAAAATCGAGTCGAGTCGAAGGTACTCAAATCCATCTATGCCCCATGATCGGAGACAGTGCAAGGATTTCCCGTCGGGTTAGGGGTGGGGATGGGTTTTCCCATCGGATCCGATGACTTTTGCCATCTCTAGCATCACAACAAAGCTTGGTTTCATTATTGGCTTGCCGTGTTCAAACAATCAAGCAGAATACGAGGCTTTGATCGTTAGGAGGCCATATTTTCAGCTTTTTACGTAGTATTGTGAGTTTTACGTCGGTTCCTTAGACAACCAACGTAAAAAGTCTGGTCCATAGGCCATGTTTTTAGCTTTTTACGTCGATTATATGTTAAAACCGATGTAAAATGTCTATTTTTTACTTCGTTCGAGACTATGTTGCTTACCAGAACTGAAGTAAAAAGCCCAAAATAAATGACGTAAAAAGTCATTTATCCATTAGTGTGTATATTATTTTTAAAGTATCTTAGAAAGCAAAATGAACCTATATTATTTGACAGATCATATAGTAAAAGAAACATAATGTAATTAAATACAATTTGAATATAAGATTTATTTACTTTTAATTGCATATAGATAATTCATTCAATTTTTTTTATACAATGGAGAGTTCAATGGACCACATGTTATATAACAACGGCAATCATCCCTTAACGCTTGTCATATAGGCGAGATCTCACATAATGTGAACTTAAAACTAAAACTTCTTACTCTTAAGAACAATAATTTTGCCAATTGAACTAAACATCAAGTGTAAATACCAGAGTAAGATAAATCAAGTGGAAATAAGATCTAAGATAAATCAAGTGAAAATAAGATCTTCATAGATTAATATAAAGATAAACGCTCAAAAATAATGTAATACAGAAAAATTTTAAGAATAAACCTCACTCGTCCTTTAAAAAAAATTATAACCGTGCTATTTGTTTGAAATCTCAAAAAAAATAGAAATTTATTTTTATGAAGAGAATGTGTAATCTTAAATACTCAAGGTTAGGTATAAAGAGAAAATAAAAACTAAAGTCTTTTTGTTTTTAAAAAAAATTCAGATCAGAGATGGACACAAACTCACAAAATACTCAATAAATAGGAAAAAAAATAAAACTAAAGCTTAAAAAGAAAGACAAAGTAAAAATTAATTTAAAAAAAAAAAAAAAAAGAGAAGGGGAAGAAATTATCAGCCAAATTGTCAAAGACAAGGGCCTCTTGAAGAAAGAGAAAGACATAAGAGAGGAGTTACTAATTGAAACTACAAAATTTATACAAAATGTATTTAATTATATGATACTATGATCTA
>CAOJBK011927583.1:0-19252 GCA_948294925.1 Codiaeum variegatum
TCTGGCCTTAGCAGCTGCTTTGATTGCCTCATGTGAATCCAATTTCGCAAGCTTCCAAGCACTGATTCGAACTTGACGTTGTGGTAATTTCTTTCCTTTTTCACCTTCTTGTACTGCATCTGGATCAACTGTTGACGGCAAACGTCCTGGCTCCAAATGTGGAATAATTTCATCCTGTTTTACAAATAAGTAATCAAAAAGTAACCTTGTTGAGTTGAAGGATTAATGAACTTGAAAAACTAAATACATGATACAAAGTGTGGTGATAACCAAGTCCAAGTTGTTTCATGATATTTGATAGCTAGTTATAATTTAGCATGTTGATCTTTTTTTTTTTTAGAAAATTAGCATGTTGATCTTAACAGTATGTTACTTATAGGAGAGGGCACAGTTCAATTCAGTTTAAAAAACCGAATTCCATAAAAACCACAAAACGTTTCCAAACCAAATTAACCAAAAACCGTTTTTTTAAACTTCGGTTTGGTTCGGTTCAGTTTTGAATTTTTTTATAAAATATTATAAATTTTATTTTATAAATAAAATAATCTAAATATATAAAAATTATATATAAAAATAAAATATATAAATAATTACTTATAAAATAACATAAAATATATAAAATATCAAATAAAATTAATATTTAAAATATTAAAAGTTCGGTTATTCAGTCGGTTCGGTTATATATTTTAAAAAACTGTACTGTAAACCGAAAATTTAAAAAATGGAAACCGCACCGAACCATTTACCTCGATAACCAAACCAAAATAAAAATTCAGTCAGTTTTTGGTTCGGTTTTAACCGAACTGTGCCCACCCCTAGTTACTTATATGCCTTTTTTGTCTTTCAATTAACAATCTACTGAAAATGGGTGTTAACTAATTTCACTAAGCCTACGCGATTAGATAAAAATGGCCTATTTCGAATGGTGTGTAAAAGAACTTGGATGAACTACACTGCACTACAGCTGAAAATTACTTCAATTTGTTGAAATGAAGTTATTACAAGTGTAAAATTACCTGGTGGTCCATGAAGATTCTTGGAGGAGTACACCAAGCACCTTTATATTGCAAGCTCATGCCAATGGAACTTCTTCCACTTCTTCCACTCACTGCAGTAACAGCTGAACTGGTAGGTGAAGATGGGAGACTTTGCTGGTCTCCTCCATCCACAGATGGTCCAGGTGGTTCACTTTGAGTTCTCATAGCAACGACATACTCGTAAGTTGTGATGCCCTACAATCATAAGACACGCCATTATTTGACTATTAAGAAAGACCTGTGTATACACAAATCAATGCTCACCTTCCTAATCAGGATAATGTGAAAGAAGAATAGTTCTCCTAGTGGTACAGTAGCGAGTAAAGACACAGCTGTGCACACAGCCTGTAGTCATTATAAAGTTAAACAAGCATAATGGTCTCACAGAAATAGAAGTTATTTAATATATTTCCATTCTTGGATAAAAGTTCAATTTGCCTCCTGAACTTTTTTCAAATATCTAACTAAGGACAAAATTAACTTTTGATTCAATTTACTCCCCTAACTTGTAATTTTGGACCAAATCACACTAATTATGCTAAATTTAGCAAAAAATTTGACTTGAAAATTAGCTAAATTTGGCATAATTGGAGTGATTTGGTCCAAAATTACAAGTTAGAGGAGTAAATTGGACCAAAAGTTAATTTTGTCCTTGATTGGATATTTGAAAAAAGTTTAGGGAACAAATTGAACCACAAAAAGTTAAGAACTTTACCACCACGGTAGCAAACGGGGGACGAGAAAATCCAACGCCAAGCTTCTCAGTTATTTGATGTTCCATATCTTTTCTGTCTACAAAGCACCGGACAAGGACAGCAACGCCCACCCCAAATTCAACAAGAAGCTGATAGCAGACAAATACATGCAAGATGATATAATTCGTTTAAAACTTGATCAGAAAAACTCGTAACAAAGAAAAATAAGAGTGCCTAAATAAATGAGATATTACCCAAACAAGGCTAGTTGCCATCAGGGTCACAAAAGTGATATAATTCTTTCTTCCAACACAATTGTTCAACCACTACACCAAAAAGAGAGATTTTCATCAGCACAACAATGTAAAAAAAACAAAAAAGAAGAATGGGAAATGGATATAATGAGGACAAATTATTGACTTTATAAACGGCAAATGCATGATATGTCTATCTTTACTAAAATATTCAGATGTTGCCTAGGCAAAAGCCAGTCGTGCTAAATGATCTAAGCTAAAATCCACCGAGTCATTAATAAATAACTCAATGAGCTTGGAACCAAGTGGGTAGAGAGGACTGATGTTTATATCTTACCCGACAATGATGATCAAATCCATCAACACATTTGTCACAGCTTCTGCAATGTTTGCTGAACTTGCGTACCTGATAAAAATAAAGTCGGCAGCATCTTATAATAAGCAAGCATTGCTCAGAAAAGAAACGAAGGTGGGACTACATAGAAGGCAAATTAATTGAGGTTTTCCAGAATAATTGACATACCTCAGCATTGCACAATGTGCAGAATAATGCCTCCTCCCCCTGTTGCTGCAGAATATCATCATCTCGGCGGCAATCTTGTTTGAAAAGAAAACCACAAAAGAGACCACAAAACACAGAACACCAACTTGAACTGTGTCTATTCAATTTTCTTCCATCCTTTGACCTTATCTTGCTAGGTTCTTCAATAGAAGATGCATTTCCTGGTTGAACACGATGAAGATTTTAGACTAGAAATCAGAACTACAAAGGAAAGATGTGAAGGAATTTCTGTTCACTATGAACGTTGCCACAAGCAGAATAAGTTCCACATTACATGATTTAAGACGATGTACCAAACGTTAGTATCTTTCATTCGAAAAAACAAAAACTTAGAGTAGAGATAAAGAGACTGGATGTGTTAAAGGAACTGAAATGAGGTAAAATCTGCACATATAATGCAATGGTTGCCGTTCATTTCTAGAAACTTTCGATGATAAATTTTCTTATTTCTGATCATCTAAAAGTAACTGACTAACAGCTCTTATCATCATATATTCCTAATCTATGAAGCACAGACACTTCATTCACTTAGCGTGTCCCATTTCAGAAACTCGACACTAGAGCGCTCGGAAACCCACATTTTCTTCCCTATATTTTTTAAAAATGTCATTTCCCGCTTCCCGTTTCCCCGTGTTCCGTGTCCATGCTACACAGTTCCTAATCAATAACATGTCACCGAACCAAGTGAAATAACGGTATCGCATGTACACTGACCAGGAAGATCTGGGCCATTTTGTGATTTAAGTACTGCAGTCTCATCAGCTTCAACTAGAATTCCAGGATCAGCGGGGTCAATAGCAGTGCATCGTACATAAAGAATGAATACAGCAAATGCCTGGAATTTAACCAGGAAAGCAAAAACATAAGACAACTGTGAAAAAGATAAAAAACAAACAAGCAAATGACTTTAGATTCATTCATAAATAAATCAGAGACTGCTGCACTTACCAAAACGGAATAAATGCCAATAGCCACATATTCATAGATATCCTTCCCAAGAAATGGAGCAAAGAAAGCATAGTATGCAACCGATAGCAAAAAGAAAACTGTTATAGCCACGATCTACACACCATCGAAAAAAATAATAATAATCAGTATATTGATTGTTAAAACACCTAAATGGCACGAGAAACACAAGTTTTTACTAGTAATTAATCAGTTTATTGATTGAGAAAACACCAAAATGGCACGAGAAACACGAGTTTTGACTAGTAATTTAACTTAATGTCCAATTATCTCCATGTTCATGTTTCTATCTCTTTCCTTGTATAGTCAGGCAAGGGGATTTATACTCTAAAAAAAAAGCGACTACCGAAAAAAATTATAACTTGACAATGATTCCATCTTTAATAATTAGAACCTTCTTAACACAAATTGAATTTTTTTTTTCATCAGGTCAAAACAGACAAATTTATTGAAAAATTATGAACAGTATAGAATGGATTTTGACTTTTTAGATCCATGATGTGAAATGCAGTATAGTATAATCACACAAATTCAACTAAATTGAGTATGATACATCAAGTTAACTAAAGAATCAAATTTCAAATTCACTTCACAGGCTAATTTATCTCAGTAACAATTTGAACAGATGAACCAAGTAAATCAAATCAAACCATATATTATAATAAAGAGAGAGAAAAAAAAAAGGAAGTTGATAACTAGAAAAAAAAAAACCCATTAACTCAAAAATCCCAAACAAACCCTACATTCTTCTCATAATTTGAACAAAACAGATATAGAAGGAACAACATTTACCTGAAAAGTATGGACAGGGAGTTGCCATCCATGGTGTCTAGCCATTGTAAAATTAAAGGGGAGAAAAAGGTACCAAATAAATAATCAACACAATATACACTCTAAACCATCATTTTCAACCCAAAATCGACTCTAAACAGACCCAAAATGTAAAAATTTAGAAACCCATTTCAAAAAAAAAGGTGGAAACTGTTGACGAATTTGTTTGCTCTTAAAATTTTGAACCCTGACGCTAAAATGTCAATTTGAGACTACCCATCAAGTTGATTTTGTGCTTTCATGGAGAATTGGATTCATTAATTAAAGAGACTTGAGGAAGAGAACCGATGGAATAAAAAAGGACTGTATTAGACCACACTTCTCAGTATTTTAAGTTTATAACCGTTTGGTTTAATATTTTAATTAATCAGTATTTTGCCGGCATTCTAGCTTTTTTTTTGGCTTTTTACTTTTTGGGCCCAACAAAAACCTTTATTTGCAAAAAAAACATTAGGCTTTTATTAAAATCTAAAGTACTTCCAAATTTAATTCTAAAAAAAAAGTACTCTCAATTTTTTTTAAAAAAAAATAAGGATTTAAAAATTTATACTCAACAAAGTTTTAATTCCAAGTTAATTAAAGTTGGCTATATAGATTCGTTTTCCTCGCTCAGGGCGATTGTGATCCATATTATAAAAAATGTTTAAGAACTCAATATCATGTTGAATGAGTATACTCCAAGTTAGTTTAAGTCTACCTCTCTTTTTTTATCTATATCTACTATAAGATGTTCTATTTTTTTAATCGGTGTATTTAAAGGTCTACGTCGCACATACCCAAACCATTTTAGTCTCCATTTTCTCAATTTGTCTTCTATAGGGATAACTCCGACTTTTATCCATGATATACTCATTATGGATTCTATTCATTCTAATATGGTCGCATATTCATCTTAGCATCCTCATTTCCGCCACACTAATCTTAGAGACTTGTTGTGCTTTTATAACCCAACACCCACTCCCCTACATCATAGAGGGTCTCAGCGCAGTTTGATAAAATTTTCCTTTTAATTTATGTGGAATGTTTTGATCACATATTACTCCAAAAACACTCCTCCATTTCATCCACCCTGCTTTGATTCGATGAGCAACATCTTTCTCACAATCTTCATCCTTTTGCAAGATAGATCCTAAGTATCTGAAATGTGTGCTTTTAGATATGGCAACACCTTCTGAGCACACGTTCATCTGCTCCCTCCTACTACCTTCACTAAATTTATAATGCATATACTCAGTCTTCTTCCGACTAATTTTAAAGCTTTTCGTCTTCAATGCATTTCTCCATTGCTCTAGCTTCCCCTCAACTCCTTCCCGGGTCTCATCTATGAGCACTATATTATCCGCAAATATCATACACCAAGGATTTTTCTCTTGTATGTCATTTGTCAATTTATCCATAACAATGTGAGAAGATAAGGGCTTAAAGTTGATATTTGATGTAATCCAATCGTGATAGGGAAGTCTCTTGTATTACCTCCGGCCTTACATATACTACTAACAGCCCATCATACATATCATTAATTACTTTAATGTATCTAACTAACATATTTTTACGCTCAAGAACCAGCCATAAAACATCTTGTGGCATTTTATCATATGCTTTTTTCATATCAATAAACACCATGTATAAATTTTTCTTCATCTATCGACATTTCTCTATCAGCCTTCTAATAAGAAATATTGCTTCCATAATGGATCTTCTAGGCATAAAGCCAAATTGGTTAGCTTTGATAGATGTGCAACTTCAAATACGTTGCTCTACAACTCTCTCCCATAATTTCATGGTGTGACTCATGAGTTTAATCCTCTATAATTTGAGCAATTTTGAATATCTCATTTATTCTTGAATATTGGAAATACAATACTTATCCTCCAATCATTTTTCATCCTTGTAGATACCAAAATCTTATTGAATAATTGACTTAATCAATCCACTCTCATATCTTCTAAGCATTTTCACACTTCGATAGGGATCCCATCTGGAACACATGCTTTGCTTGTTTACATTTTCTTCAACGCTTCTTTAACTTCAGAGGATATAATTCTTCTAGTGTAGTTCACATTATTCTTAATCATTGTATGATTCATACTTATCTGGCTTTCATCTTGAATAAAAATAAAATTGTAATTTTATAAATTTATTAAATTTTTTATATATAAATTTGTTTCTAGTGAGATTTCAAATTTTATTGTTTGCTTATTGTTCTACTACACCATATGGTAATTAATACTAATTTAATAACACCATATTTAATCAAAGAATAAAACATTGTCACCTCAAAAGGGGGAAAATGAAATTTTGGGATTGTTTTGAATTAGGTTTCTTTTTTTTATTTTTTCTAAGTGAAATTAGGGTTTGTGAGTTTTCATGGATTATAGTTATATTGTCAATGTCATTTATTAAATGTGTGTAAAAGGAACTAAATTTACCATTCGATCAACAAATTAATTAGAATTTTTTAGGAAAGGAATAATATAAACTAGACTACTATCTACGTGTTATTGCGAATATTTACAAATCGTTTAAAGTTTTATACATAATTGTCTTAAAAAATATTTAATAATTAAAAGTTAAACTTTAATTATAAATTTTAATTTTATCTAACCATTATTTTTATATAGTAAAAAAAAGGATAATTTTTATTTAGTTTGATTCATTTTAAATGTTTTGTTTGATTATTTTTATTTTTAAATCAATTGCATTTATTCCATAATTAATGTGATAAATTTCTCATTAAAACATATTTTAAAAATTTTATATTTTTATTTATTTAAAGAAGTTTTAAATTTTGATATATTAACATGTAATAGCTTATTGTGTCAGTGTCTATATATATATATATATATATATATATATATAATTTGATTCATCTTAAGTATTGAGTTTGATTTATTTCCATTTTTCACTTAATTTCATTCATGTGATAAATTTTAATTTAAATATAAATTTTATACTTTTATTTATTTAAAAAAATTTTAAATTTTGACAGATTGACACGTGACAACTTCTGATGTCAATGTCAACTGATTTAATATATAGTATAGATTCCAAATAATGACCTATAGACTTTGTGGGTCAAAATAGCACAACATAATTGGAAATTTTCATTATCATATACTAATTTTTAACAAACTTTCTAATTAGAGTTTAGCCCACAATAAGAAGTAAATTTCATTCAAGTTAATATTTTTTTTGGGGGGGATTTGGAATCTCTCAAAAAAAAAGTTATTTTTAGAATTGTATTTATTAAGGTGAGAATAAATTACTCGTTTTATTATTATAAAAGATGAAGAAGCATAATAAAATTTTTATGCACTAGTTTAGACAAAATTACTTTACTCTGATAAATACTACCTTACAAATAGAATAATGATAGGTGGTAGATTGTAAACTAATATAATTTGAATATTATCATACAATAGAAAAAAAAATTATAATTACCTTTTAAACATTTTTTTTAGGTCTACCTTTTAAACATCATAAGTTAATTATTTTAATTATATAAAATGTTACAAAGATACTATTTGAAGAGGAAAGGTTGAATTTACATGTGGATAGGGAGGTTCGAACCTGCAACCTCCACAAGTGATTGACTACTAATATTTTTTTTTTTTGAAGTTAAAATGGAACTTTAATTACTCTTGTAAATCTTATAACAAAACATAATGAATAAACAGGGGAGGGTGTATCTCCCAACTCATACAGTCTAGCATAAAAGAAGAAGCTCTAGCTAGAGTGTGACCCACCTTGTTCGCAGACCGTTTAACAAACTGAATAACCATAGAACCAATTTCATTGAAAAGATTTTTGCAATCTTCAATAACAAGACCAAGAGACATGCTGAAGGAATATGAGTTGTTAATGGCGTGAACAACAATCTTTGCATCTGTTTCCACTATGATGTTTTGGCATCCATTATCTTTGATCCAGTTGATTGCCTCCTTGATACTCCAAGTTTCAACAGTAACAGGGTCCATAATATCGATAATCGGTGAAACACAAGCTGCGATGAACTGCCCAACACTGTTCCTTAGCACACACGTCGCCCCTCTCTTCCGCTAGTCCTAAAATAGAGTAGTATCAACGTTCAATTTCAGACACCCCATAAGAGGCTTGAGCCATTTGTCCACACCAGCAGCCTGAGTTGTACAACCTACAGTAAGAACAGACCTTACAGATTGTGCCTGAAGCCATTGTTGCAACTGAGTATCAGCCTTCCTTACCACTTGTTGAGAAGATGAATCCTTTTGTTGCCATAAAATATTATTCCTGTTATTCTAGATTTCATAACACAACATACAAAACTCATTGAATTTACTGATCATCACACACAAAAACAACATTTTCAAACCATTCCATAAAGGATTGAGCATTGCCATGAATAAAACCAGTTTTGGAGTCCTTTCAGCACTTTTTAGCAAATGCATAAGTAACCAAAAATGCAATTCAGATTCAGGAACATCATGACATACCAGACACCAAACTTCCATAGCAATATGTTTCTCATTTAGTTGCATTTTCGTAGGAAGGCATTGAGACAAAGCTCTCCACATCATGTTCTTTACCTTAGGAGGTAACTTCAAATTCTAAAGCTTTCGCCACAACCCTGAATTTACCGAAGACTGATGTTGGTACAGATTTGAGATTAGCAACTGATATGCCGTTTTAACAGTGTACCTTCCATGCCTTTCCCTTACCCACTACCACCCATCTTCATCAACAACTGAACTAAGTAGAATAGAAAAAATACACTCTCTATCACGAATGTTAAACATATCATTAATCACATTAACATCCCACTTTCTATTTCCCATTTCCATTAATGAGTTAATAGTCATGCCTTCCACACCTGAACCTTCGAAAGTGATTATAGGATTCTCCTCATCAAGGACCCATGGTTGCCCCAAAATATTAATTTTCGATCCATCAGTCCTTAAGAAGTGTTTGAGAAGCATGGATACTCTTCTAGGTAAAGCTGGGATTTAAACCAATTTTTGCATCAAGAAATTGCCATTAGGGAAGTACCTCACCTTATAAACTCTAGCCAAGAGGCTAAGTTATCATTCTCCAGCCTTGTTTCCCTAGTAAAGCAATGTTGAAACCCCTTAATGATCTGAACCCCATGCCTCCTTTATCTTTCGGCCTACAAAGCGTCTACTAATTCATCCATCTTATGCCTTTAGAGTTGTTAGATCCACTGTCCCACCAGTACTTACACATCATGCCGTCAATTTCCTTGCATAGTTCTATAGGCAGCAAGAAAATGCTCATCGCGTAGTTAGGAAGCTATTGAACAACTGTTTTCAGCAGCACTTCTCTTCCTGCCTTAGATAGAATTTTGCCTTGCCAACTTTACACTTTACTTCTAATTCTTTCCCTAATAAAATCCAAAACCTATGCCTTCTTCCTACTCATCACACTCGGTAATCCATGGTAAGGAGAGTTACCTTCTACCTCATTCACACCCAACACAGAGCAACATGTTCTTCTTTTCGTCTCATCAGTATTAGAACTAAAAAACACCGAAGATTTTTTCCTATTAATGGACTGACCTGAACAATGTTCATAGTTCATAAGGATATTCTTCAATTGCTGAAATTCATTCTCTTCGGCCCTGCAAAATAAATAGCTATCATTCGCGAAGAACAAGTGCATTATAGGCGGAGCATTACGAGCTTCTTTAACACCATGAATAGTACCAGCTCCTTCATTCTCTTGGATCACTACTGAAAGTGCCTTGTCATATAAGATGAATAGATACAACGAAATTGGATTGCCTTGTCGAAGACCACGAGATGGCGTAAAAGGACCAATCTCAAACTGCCATGGACCACTTTATATTTCACAGACTCCACACACATACGGATAAGATTAATCCATTGATTATTGAACCCCATCTGATCCATTACTTGCCATAAGAATCTCCATTCAACCTGATCGTACGCCTTGCTCATATCGAGCTCAAGCACCATCCAACTAGCTTTCCCCTGAGATTTCCTCTTAAGAAAGTGCATAAGTTCAAAGGAAACCAACATATTATCTGAAATTAATCATTCAGGGATGAACACACTTTGGGAATCTGAAATAATGTGATTCAACAATAGTTTCAAAAGATTTGCCAAGACTTTGGACACCACTTTGTATAACACATTGCATAATGCTATAGGACGTAAATCCCCCATATTTTTTGGATTCTTCTTCTTAGGAATTAGCACAATCATTGTGTCATTTGAACCCTCTGCAAGAGACCCATCTTGTAAAAACTTCAACACTGAGTTAATAACATCATCACCTATAATATTCCAAAATTACTGGTAAAATGCAGCATTCATCCCATCGGGTCCAAGTGACTTATTAGGGGCCATTTGAAACAATGCATTCTTTATTTCCTCAGGAGAGAAAGAGCAAAGAAGATTTGAATTATGCTCACCAATCACAACTCTTCCAATGATGTTCAAAAAGTCACCATTTTGAGCACCAAATGAATGAAACAGCTCAGAAAAGTAATCTATTATTACTTTATCAAGGCCATGCTCCCAATCCACCCATTCTCTCATATCATTCTTCAATAAAAAAAATCTGGTTATTACATTTCCTGCTAGTTGCTGCTGCGTGAAAATAACTACTACTTATGTCTCCCTCTTACAACCAAAGCTATTTTGATCTTTGTCACCAATAGACTTCCATTTGCTCAAGAATTTCAAACATATAATTCTAAGCCCTGTTGAATTCATTAGTAGCCTATGCCTCTCTTTTCCCTTTAAGATTCTTCAAAACCTTATTACACTTTTCCAACCTCTGTTTAAAATTCCCAGTAACACTTTCCCCCATTTGGCCAATGCTCTAACACATCCATCAATCTTTTGCTGAATAGATACCATGGACATACTATTCCAGATTGCTTGTATTACTTCCCTACACCCAACTTCTCTTAACCAACTGTTTTCAAATCAAAATCGAGGGATCGATTTGTTGTTACCTTTTGGAGATGGATCCATGAAGAGAGGCGTGTGGTCAAAAGAAGCCAACTCTAAGTTCCAAAGTTAAGCTTTGCATAACATCCTTAACCAATCATCATAAGCCATAACCTGATCGAGCCTTATTTCTATCCAATTCCTCGAGTTTTTTCCTGTCTCCCAAGTGAAGGGATGCCCTTACATATTAAGTTCAGTAAGACTACAAGAGTGACAACCTCTGCGAAACCATCAATTAACCAATTTGGGTAGGGGGTCCTTCTCTCTTCTCTTCGTGGTGAAGAATGTTGTGGAAATCCCCAGTGATACACCAGGGGAGAGAAGATTGAGATCTCAAATTTGCCATCAACTCCCAAGTGTTCTTCCTCAAACTTCGATTAGGCTTTCTGTAAATACCCGTCGGCCTCCATTCCTCCATACCCTAAACCCTTGCTATAACATCAATATGGGAATTTGAAAAAGAAAGAAGTTCAACCTCTTCTTTACTTTTCTAGAACAACACCAAACCTCTTTTATGCCCTATTGCGTTAACCACAAACATGCCTTCATAATTTAATTCCAAACGCAATCATTCCATTATGTTTGCTTTAACTAAAGTTTCAACTAAAAAAATAAAATTGGGATGCTTTTGTAATACCATGTCCTTTAAAACTTGAATTGCATGTGGATTCCCAAGCCCACGACAATTCCAACTCAACAGACTCATAATGTTGGGCGGGCCTGACCAGCAGGTCCCACCGGATCCATGTTTTTTGAGCTTGAGCAATCCATTTAATCCAAAGCTGAGGAAGTAACCTGGGCTGGCCCATTCCCATTCCCCATATCAGTAACCCTCTTTCTCTTTACCTCTATAACTATCAATTCAACATTACCATGAATCGTGGAATTAATAGATTTCTTCATCAACTTCCCATTTTCACCACAATCTCCAACTTCCATACCCATTGGCACATCTTTCCCTATAATTTCAACACTTCCCACTCCTCCTTCCTTTGAAGATGCCATATTTATTGGATTAGTGGAGGTAGTTACTAAATTTGAAATTATTCAGCTCTAGTCACCTATTTTACCTATCAACGATGGAATTGGCTTTAGCCATTTACGGACAATATTGATTTGATTCCTCTGGCCAATATTGATCTGATTCCTCCTTAGCTGAGCACTCATCTAGGCACCATAGGGTTTTCCAATTTCTGACAATGGCTTCTCAAATCTCACATCACAAAGTCTATCAGTATGTCCAAGTCTCCCACATATGAAGCAGAATGTAGGAATCCACTCATATTTGAAGGACACCCAAAACCAATCATTGCCAGCCTTCCGAATCTTCATTCTTCATTTCAAAGGGTGATGAACATCTATCATAACCTTTACCCGCAAGTAAGCTTTCCAAGTGCCATCAAAGTTTTTAGGATCCGATTCCACATACTTTCCAACATAGTTTCCAAAGTATTTCACAACACGTTCAAACATGAAACCCGCCTGTAAATAAAAAAATTTGGATCCACATCTCCACATTGTTTAAGACAATCATTTGTGGCATAGTACCTTCAGCTATCTGCAAAATCAACAGTTGATTATTAAAGGTCCATGGGCACCCCTTTAACACCCTTTGAATATCAACTTCATGATAAAATTGGAATAAAAATCATTCTCATCCACTTCATGCACAGTCAAGCTTCTTCCTGGCATCAAAAGAGTTGCCAATGTATTTTGCATTACATTGAAATCCAGTACCTTGTCCGTTAGGAATTGACCAACAAGGCACAAATCACAATTTCAGATCAACTACCAGTTGCTCTGCTTGCTCATTCTCATAAGAAATACCACCTTCCTCTTCATAATCAATTCTTATTTTAGAGCATTACTCTTGAAGATCTTTCATGAAAATCTTACTTGACCCATGACAGAGACAAAACAAGGGTTGGGAGAAACTGAAATTAACAATGACTAATAACAAGAAAACTAACAAAGCATGTCAAAGACAAGACCAAGAACTCATGTCAGATAGACAAGACATCATAGTTGCAATATGTCTCTATTTTTGTTTTACTGTAACTTTAAAATTAATTTAATGATGAAAGATTAATATTATAATTTAATATATTTTTTTATTAGTCTAAATTAATGAACTTTGACTTAAAAATTAAAATCTTACAAATACAGAGGATAGAGAGAGTACTACATTTACCTTAAATCTATTTTTTTAAAAGAAAAATAAATTCAAACTGGCTACTAATATAATTTAATTAACTGATTTTACATATTTCAATTAAAAAAAAACTTTATTTCAATTTAAAAAAAACTTTTTGGCAAAAAAATGGAAAAAAAAAGAAAGCTTTTTGAATTCAAACTTCTTTCCAAAAAAATCTTGAATCTCCTAAATATCAAACTTCCTTATTTAAGGGCACTTTTTTAAAAGGAAAAAAAAAACAAATTTGTTTTTCAATCATATCTAAAAATTTAATTTACTAAAGAAGTTCCTTATAATTAGTGAAATTGTTAATTACCCTAATAAATTAAAATAGAAATAGCAATAGGGAAGCTTCTTTAGGTTTATTAAACCAATGAAGAATATATATATATATATATATATAATGCTTAGCCTAATTGAGCTGCCTAGAGCTATTAACTATTAATTGTCACTGTTTTATTCAGCATGCACTTAGATTTTTGTCCCAAAGTTGCATTTGTTTTTTTTTTTCATAACATTTGTTTAATTTATTTATGCTTTCATGATAAGTCATATAATTATAATTTATACTATATGTTAATTTTAATATAGTAGTGGGAACATGAACTTGTTTTTTTTTATTCATGATATTGATCCACTTGTCTCCAAAAGTTTAATTTGATATATCTCACTTATAAATATTTTTGTCTTTTTTTTTTCAAGAAAAAACAAGTTAGGGAAATAAATTTTATCCACATATACCAATTTTAATTAATATAATAATAATGAATTGTTAATTTTTTTTCTCTAACAAAAAATTAATAAATAATATATTTATTGAAATATTTCATAATTTATCAATATTATATTGACAAATATTTTCCCCAACGTATTAAATTAGAGGAAGAAAAAAAAAGATTTTACATTGAGTATCATGTTACAAGCTAATTCTCCCTTATTGTTTTGATTTTATATATTTTTTAATTTAATCGGTGATAATTGTATTAAAAGATTTTTTTATGAGAGCTAAATTTTATAAATTATAATTGTGACATGTATAATTAAATAAATTTTTATATATTTTAAAAAATTATTTGAATTAAGAATTATATATATATAAGTAAAATTTCATAATCTTAAGAAAAAAAAAGTTAAATTTTATAATATTTTACATTTTTCAGGAACTATAATATTTTACATTTAAAAATTAATTAATTAATAAATAAGAACATTACACACTAAGACTAGTTTAATAATAATACATTTCTGCATAGTTAATTCAGATTCAAACCCCTACCCACCAAAAAAAAAACAGAAGAATAAGAACATCTATAAAAAGTTTAATTTATATTCAAATCATATATCTAATTATTAATTTTGCAAAACAATCAATCATATGAATACATCCAACTCATCTGTTTAATCAAGTAAGGGTGCGTTTGGTATTCCATTTTCTAAAAGTATTTTTAAGCAAAATTTTTTATATTTTATTTAAAAGTATTTTTATAAAATTACTTTTTTTAAAAACAGGTAAATTGTTATTTTTTTCAAAAGTAGGTCTGCAGAAGTAGTTTTTAAAAAAAATAAAAAATTCATTCAATTAAATAAAAAAAATTAAAAACAATTTTACAGTTTCCAACAATAATGCTAGACAAGACCTAATTAAGGATGAATTATTTTTTTAAGCAAGTGAAGTGGAAAGTTGAAGACATTTGCAACTATATATATGAAATTGACTATTAAACTAATTACTAATTAATTATAAGTATAGTAAGTACTATCCATTTTTCATTTCAAGATATATTACAATAGAGTTTGCTTGTCTCTAATGGATGTGGTCTGTCAGTAAATAATTAATATTTACAGTTGTATATTTCAAATTCAAATTTTAAGAGATGTAAAAGGTAAAAACTCATCAGTCCCCTCCTACTTTTTTAAGAAGAACAAAAAAATAAATAAAACTAAAAGATTAGGAATGGATTAATATTAAAAAAAATTGTCTTTTTCAGACGTCCACTCAAGCTAAAGTTCATTAAAAAAATTACTTTATTTATAAATGAATTCTATTTATAATAAATAAATTTTTATTTTTAATATATATTTTTTAAAAAATGTAGGAGCGTGAATTAATATTCAAATCAAATTTACCTCCTACTTTCATTGAGAATCGAACTTGGAATATGCAGTTGTAAATATTAGTTACTTACCGCCAGGCCACGCCTGTCGGAGGCTGGTATTTTAATTAAAAATTATAAAATTTGTTAAAAGTAAAATAAATTTTGTAATTGATATAAAATTAGAATTAATTTATATTTTATTTAGAAATATGTTTTTAAATTATAGTAGGAATAAAGCATATTTAGCCTCTGTATTTTTATATTTTTATGAATTTAGTTCATATACTTTTATTTGCTAAAATTGAGTCCCTATATTTTTATTTCAATAAAAATTAGATTCTTACACTTTTATTTTAATAAAATTTACACTATTTCGATACTTGAAACTACAATAAAATTATAATATTTTAAATTCATATGAATTTGCAATGAAAACAAAAAGATATCACGAAAAAATATACAAATTTAAATGGTGAATAGTTTGAAATTTTTTTAATTGACATGACTATATACTTATAAAAAATAATATTCATTTACACTTACAATAGTTAGAATGTGCATATTTTATTATAATTTCATTTGAATTTGAGATTTTGTAATTTTATTACAATTTCGAGTATCAGAATGATGTAAATTTTATTGAAATAAAAGTACAATGATCTAATTTTTATTGAAATAAAAGTAGAGGTACTCAATTTTAGCAAATAAAAATATAATGACTAAATCTAAAAAATGATAAAAGTACTTGGTTTAAAAGTTATAATATTCATCCATAGGCTAATTCAACAAAAATACAATGCATGTTTATGGTAATATGCTACCTAAGATGACAAAAAAATAAAACTCTCCTTCCTCTCTAAACCCGTTTGTCTCCCACTAACCCTAGTCGTCGCATCACCCTTTCTTATTCCGGTCTGCTTTACTCCTTCTTTGTCTTGTCTTTTTCAGTCTTAGCTCAGGTCTTAGCATCCGTTCCGGCCTCATTTTATGGTATCTCTTTCCCTGAAATCGCACAACCACTCCTCTTGTAAACTTAACGTCGCCCAGCCTTTATCTTATTTTCGTCGGTGACAGTGCTTCCCCTTATTATTTTCCTTTTTGTTTCTCTCTATTTCGGTGTCCTTTCTTCTGATTTTGGTTTCATTTCATTTCTCGACAGCTTTGTCCTAGGCATATTTTCAGTGACCTCTATTTCATGGTTTTGGTCCTGTGGTTCTGTTGTCGTCTATCATCTTCAATAACCATTTTGTCTCTAATTAACCCCTTTCGATCAATCTTCTATAACCTTGTCTTCTCTTGCCTCCAACCGATTGGCTTGCTTGTTTCTGTTCATCGCACTATATCATGAAGTTGTTTGGGTTGTAAATCAACTGTTAAACATTTGTTAAGCAAAATGAATCCATTTCTATCAATTTTTCAGATTTGATGAGCATAAAAAAGAGTTCAATCAACACCAATATACTCTAGAGATTCTATAGCTGTGACAGTTTGGCTCAATGTTTCATCTATGTTATCGGTTTGAAGATTAGAAGTGGTCTATTGTTTTGATTCGGATTTGCTGGTCCTGTTTTAAATCTGTTTTTCCTTATTCTATTTTGGGTTCATGAGTTTTATTCATTGGTGTTGGTTTTTGTTGACTATGTTTTTGTTGTATTGATGGAAGACTTGGTAGCTTTCGCTTGATTTCTTTTGCAGGGTTATGTTTTATGTTGTTCAAGGTTATAGTTGATGCTTCGGTCTCAAGCTGGTGCTGTCATTTCTATTTGGCTAATTCTGTTTTGGTTAAAGGTCTTGCTATTATGGTCTAGCATAATTCTGTCTGTTTAGTAGTGCCGAGGGATTTTTCAGCAATTTTTCAGTAAATTGTAATCTTCTGGTATAATTGTATGTTTGCTCCTCTTGCTTTGTATTCAGTTTTTAAGGATTTTTTCACATATGGTTAGGCTTTTAGTTGTGGTATGACCATGAGTGTTGTGGAATTTACAAAACTTGGTTCTATCTCTCTTATCATGATATTTCTTGATTGGCTTGGGCTTCTGCCATATCTTCTGATCTTAGAATGCAACAAACACTGTTTCAGGTATAGCATTCAACGGGGTCAACTTAGTTACATCAAAGGTTCTCTTTATTGGCTCCTTCACCTTCTCATTCTACGAACCCATCGCCTTAGATTTGGTTGTTCCGTTATCGCCGAATTTCTTATTTCTTGATGTGGTATCCTCCTGCTCTGCTTTCTGCTTCTGGGGAAATTGGCTTACTCGAAAAGTATCATATTGTTTGATGTATTTTTATGCGATTGCCATTGCCTCTTCTAGACTGCTAGAAAGCTCCCTTGACAACTTTTTAAAGAAGTCGGCATGTGTGGTGCACTTCTGTAGCGCTTCCACTGCTCTGGCTTGGTTCAAATTTGTTACTTTCAAGGCCTCTATATTGAACCTAGCCAGGAAGTCTCTCAGGGATTCCTCTGGTCCCTGTTTCATGAGCTCCAAGGCCTGTGTTTGCATTTCCATTGGGATACTGGCCGCAAATCTTTTCATAAAGCTTTCTGCTAACTACCTGAAACTTTCTATGCTTCCTTCTCTAAGACCGTCATACCACTTCGTGGCTGCTCCATCCAGCGACCCCCGAAAAGCTCTACAGAGTGCTTCATCATCACCCGTTTGGAGTTCGATCTCACGTTTGTAATTCAGTATGTGTGCTTGTGGATCTGCGGATCCAGTATACTTTGCTATATTTGGAGCTTTAAATTTGCTTGGCATTCGATAACTCGCCACCTTCTCAACAAACGGGGATTTCAGCTCCAGCTTGAGGTCTCTATCTCTCGATTTTCTTCCTCCCCCAAATTCTTCCACACATTTCTTGACCATTTCCCTCACATCCTCTGGTTGCCTGCTAGTAGCTTTGTGTTCCCTTCTTTGGGATCGTGAAGCTCGAAGGGTCCCCTCTTGAAATTTTCCAAAGCGATATTCTCTTCTTTCCCTTTGTGATACTTCTTCGTTGATTCTGGACTCCACCGAGTCCGTTGAGCTTTCATTATTCTGACCACTTCGCCTTCCCCTTTCATCTCCTCCCACTCTATCCGCTACGCCCACCGAGTTACTTCTCATAGCTCCCCCTTCTGACCTGGGCTGATTAACTGTTTTCCTCAGCTCCTCCTTTCTCCCTCCTTTTGGTGTTTGAAAGAGTCGGGTCCTGGTTGGGCAGCTGGGGTTTCATTTGTCTGTCGTCCTAGAAGGTTCTGATTTTGCAAGATCTGCAGGAGTGGGGCTAGCGCACCAAGGACAACGTTTTGAATTTATGTTGATAGGTTTAAGGCTGCACTAGTTGAGGCTTGATGGGGTGTGGTCAAATTAGGGCTTGTTTGTGTATTTCTAAAGAGATCTGCCCGAGCCTGGAGAGGGACCCTAGGATCAAGAGTGGTATTGGTATGGGTGGGTGGAGGAGGAGTTTCTTGATGGTTGCTTCCCGGGTGTTGATTTGGCGAATGGTCAACATTAGGATTCCTACCATTTTGAGGGTCGTTTATCACTAACAATCAGGAAGAAATTAAGTTTTTTGAGATCAGGAAAAATATTTGATCAGTTTCCCACAGATGGCGCCAAATGATAAGCTCCTTACTTAATAACTTCTTATCTCTAGGCCA
>CAOJBK011928154.1:0-10265 GCA_948294925.1 Codiaeum variegatum
CTCACACATGGAATGTGAAACATTTGAAAATATATTATCAGTGAGCAAATTTATAATAAAAGTCAGCCTTCTATGTGATTTGGAATATATGTTCATTTGTTCACAAAAGACCTTCCCTGGGAGGCACTAAGACCATTTTGACTGGCAAAAGACCTTCCCTAGAAGGCAATAAAGCTTCTAGAGATGAGGCAAAAAGAGCTTCCCTGGGAGGCAATAAGACTAGCTAGACTTGCAAAAGATCTTCTTTGGGAAGCAACAAAGCTTCTAGAGATGAGGCAAAAAGACCAGCTTGACTGGAAAAAGACCTTCCCTAGGAGGCACTAAGACCAGATTGACTGGTAAAAGACCTTCCTTGGGAGGTAAAAAAGCTTCAAGAGATGAGGCAAAAAGTCTAGCTTGACTGGTAAAAGACCTTCCCTGGGAGGCACTAAGATTAGCTTGACTGGCAAAAGACCTTCCCTAGGAGGCAACAAAGCTTTTATAGATAAGGCGAAAAGACTAGCTTGACTGAAAAAAGACCATCTCTGGGAGGCACTAAGACCAACTTGACTGGCTAAAGACCTTCCCTAGGAGGCATTGAGACCAGCTTGACTGGCACATGGGGATACGAAGTCTCTATAGGAGAAGTGAAGAAATCTAGTCTGACTAGGAGGGCGAAACGATTAAAAGAGGAAAAAGAGACCATCTTCCTCGAAAACCTTAGTCTTACTACATGAGAATACTTGATCCTCGATAAACTTAAAAACACTAGAGATTTTTAAGTTTACAAGAGAGTTGGAAATCCGTAAGGCTAGGATTTCCATCCATGAAGCTTAAGACCAGAAATAAAGGTAAAACTTGGCTGAATGGTCAGAAACAATACTTACTTCCTTAAAATAATAAATATATACACATATATAAAGAGAGCGAAGAAGAAAAAATACAATTGAATTTAAAAATAATAATAAAATTTTATTAACAAAAGGTACTGATTACATAGAATTTTCTTTGTTCTTACAAAGTATGAATTACAAAGTAAAAATTTACGATGAAAAATTTATAAAGTACAAAAAATTACAAAGGTTAGTCTGCATCCTCTTCATGAGTGTCCGAGCCAGGCAAGGAAGATGAGGGCGGAGTAGCCAAATACTCATCCAAGTCAGGGATAGTAACCTTCTTCGGATTATGGATCTTAAAGGACTTGGATTCGTCAGGATGCTTGGCAAGAATCTCTTCCACACTCTTGTTATGCCAAAGCATTCCATGTACTACTTATCTCCTAAAAATGTACCTCTTCAGCCATTCAGAGGTCAATAAGTCCTTGATGGCTTAGTGTATGCCTCGTACATGCCTCTTCACTCGTTTAGACAAGGACTTAAAAGCTTGTCGCAAGGCACTAAGCTCACAGGTGAGTTCATCCTTGTCCTCCTGAAGACTTTGCATACGAGCAAAGGAGTTGACTAACTATTGGTTTAAGGAGGCAACAAGCTCCTTCATCTCCTTAAGTGCATCCTCAGCCTCTTTAAGAGCTCGATCCTTGATCCCCAAACTATTCTTGCAGTTTTTTATTTCGATAGAATGGAGGTCGAGGATCGCATTCATTTATTAATAGTCTGAGACAAGGGCTACTGTAGCTTCTTTGTAAGCTCTGGCCAGGGATAGAGTAGCCTTGATGGAAGAAACTAGGCTTAGTGGTTGAGACAATATCCCCATGGCCTCTAGAACCTTCATCCTTTCGCAGAAGAAATCCTCGTCCAGATGCATAGACCCTTCAGGAAGAGGAATGGAGGTGAATGAAGTGGTAGGTTCGGCAGCAAGAGAAATTCTTGGATCAAGGGATTGAATTGGGATATCCTTCGATATGTAGGTCTCTTTGTTGACATTTGATGTCCCAATACCCTCAATAAGGGCATGTCCTGATGTATCTCCATAAATGAACATCTCTGCAGTAAACTTGGAGCTATACCTCGCCTTGAGCAGATCAAGAAAAACCTGATCATGTTCGTGGGGACACCCTTGGCAAATTGTTCAAGCTCACCTGAGCTAGCACTAAGTGCACCCTCATTGACAACCTAAAAAAATAAGAAAATGTTAGTGAAAATTCCCCAAACTTTAAGAAAAAGAGCAAGAAATGGATTTTTCTTACCTTAGCCACCGGGGAAGGAAGTGTTGTAGCATGAGGAACATTTTCAACCACATTACAAGGTAAAACCTCGATGAAGGGAGCAACTTCGGTATCCTATAGAAGAAAGTAAGGAAATTATAAAAAAATATTAAAGAGAAGGCAATAGTAGTCGAAATTGAAATTTACCTCCGGTACCAAAGGTAGTTGAACAGGAAGAAGCAAGGATGAAGAGTCCTTGATCTTTAAGGTGTACCCTTCAGAAGACTTCTTGGAAGCTACAAGAGAAACAAACTATTAAGTATAAAGGGTAAAAATAAGAAAACAGGCAAAGGGACTTACCAGCCCCTCGTAAAGGCCTCCTCGCAGAATGCTTCACCCTCATCTTCCTCGTTTCTTTGCCATAAGGAAGAATCACTCAAAAAGGCTGAGCCTTAATAGGAGAAGCAGTCTCAGTAGACTGCCCAGCCTTCCAAGACTTATTCAACCTCTCGAAGATTTCAAAAACCTCCCGAGAGTCAGAAGAGGAAGAAGATGAAGAAGATAAAATGTTAAGAGAGCCGAATAGATTACCTGAAGGGTGCTAAGAAGGGAGAGACGTCGAAGAGCCACCCTCACCAATGGAAGTAGGAAACATGAAGACCTTCTCTAGAAAGTCCTTCATGGATGCCTCCTCCTGGTCGCATAAGAAGTGGTAGATCTCCAGAAGATGATCCTCATGAAACAGCAGGATGCAGTTTCCATAGAAGTTACGCAGGAACCTGCCGAACTCCTCTTAGCTGGTGGCGAGGGACTCCATCATTCCTATGACATCCCTTGCCATCTTTTGAAATCACGGCATCTGAAGGATCTTCTCTTCGAACTCCTTAATTAGTGGCAGGGGTTCATAGATCCTCTTTTTCTCAAAGCCAAATAGGCGTTTTGGGTGGGTGGAGGATGACGGAAGGACTTCGTGAGTGGGCACGGGAGTAGGAGCAGGAGCTTGAGCAGGCCTCGACTGCCTAATCTTTAGCATAGGAGAGGACTTAGGAGCCTTCTCCAATTTCCACTTGGCCACCTTGATAGCGAGGGGGCCCTCACCCTCAATTAGTTTTGAGGCTTTGTGCTTTAGAGTAGGACGAGAGGCTGCCTACCGACAGTCCTTCTGAGGGAGAGGTGAAGCCTTCTTGCTCTTCGTAGTTGACAAGTCATCATAGTAGGGGGCTAGGTGTGGGAAGTTGACCTTCTGGAGATTCAGACGAAGAATTTCCTTCTGAATCTCCTTCTTGGTGCGAGGGAGGAGCTGGCCAGTCTGAAGGTCTCGCACAGGGATTACCCCTGTCAGGTAAGGATGAGGCACTTGAGCCCTATCATTTGGGGTTTGTATCTCTAGCATGAGCCAGAGGTCCTCGTTCATCGGCTTCAATGGCTTTTTTGCAAAACATATGGCAAAAAAAATCAAAAAATTGAAGACGTTAATATTAACTCAGTTTATCCGCTACTTACCCAGCAAGGCCTCAACACAAGTAAGAGAGGTGAGGTGCCCCTCTTTATCCACTAGGAAACTACTACGCCATAAGCCCTCCCAATTAACCAGGTCTCTGATACTTATTAACAAGAAAAGGTCCCTCCTATCATCCTCGGTGAGTGGAGGGCTGCCAAAATGCTTGTGGGGTTCACGATAATCACCATCGTAGCCCAACCCCTCCTCGTGTGAGCCAATATAGTGGAGCCCAAAAAACCTACGCTTCCACTCATCAGCTTTATTGGTCTTGGAAGCAAAGAGCCTCATGTTGGGCCTCCCTGAGGACATAAAAATACCAGTATCACCCTAAGTGGATCCAAACTAGTAGAAGGTCTGGAAGAGTTCCATCAAGGGAGAAGAAATCCCAAGACAGTAGCAAAGAACCTCAAATTCGTGGATTTCTAAGATTGAGTTAGGTGTGAGGGTGAAAGTAAGCATGCTAAAGTGCCTGAAGACCTGCTGAAAGAAATCAAAGGGAGGAAGGAGAAGGCCTCGAAGCATGTGGTCGTAAAACATGACATAATCCCGCCGACCAATGGGAATATTCAGTGCAGGATCTTCGTGAAAGATACGGTGGGAAGGAGATGGAAAGATGAAGGTGATCTCAGATGCAATACTGTCAAGGTTAGGTTGGAGAGGATCTCAGTTAACTTTAGATCTGGGAATGACTCGCTGCCAGGCAGGGACTAAGGAATTAACAATAAATTCCTCCCTGCTTACTGGGCTAGCCTTGGGAGATGGAGCAGGACGAGTGCGAGCCATTTGGTTAGCAAGAATTTTTTGAAGATTGGAATTTGCGAAGAAGAAGAAGTTTGTAGAAATCGAAGAAGACGGTAGAAAATGACAGGTTAAATAGAGTATACAAAGACCTTTCATCTTCTCGGTCATTGCAACCCAAAAAGCGATATGTGGAAGGATACTTCAGGAAAAACAGGGCACGTAGCGTGAAGTCAAAAAGCTATTTGCACGAAAGCCTCGGCGAAGCGAAGACCGAAGCATGAAAAACACTTAAAACCCTGGAGAGACTTCGAAGAAAATTTTTTGTCCAAAAAGAGGACTCAGGTCATGAAATCCTTCAACCTCTTATGAACAAAAGGGGGCCACTGATACAGGTATATCCAGAATGGGCCTAAGAAGGTTCTGGGCCCAAAGGATCCAAAAGCCTAAACAGGTAGGCTCAAGCCCAAGTCCATAAAGCCTTGGGTATCCGCCTTCGGTATAGACCTTCGATATAGAAGGCTTCGGCCACTTACCGAAGGTATGTAGAATAATTCGAAGGTATGCCTCGGCGGACACCTTCGACCCCCTCCTCCGGACACTTGTTAAGGATCTATTAGTGACATGTATCCATTTTCTTGATAAGTATTATGGCGTACTTTGCGTAGAGGCAACCACGTGAACCCCTCACAATATGTCACGTCACCCAACAAATTACTATAAATAGCCTATAATGTCACACTTTTCAAGATACGTTCACTAAACCTAAAAACTATCAAAAATATATTTTCTAAAAGCTCATAGTGAGTCCAAGACGGAAAAGTCCATCACTGAATTGGGTGTCGAAGGACCGTTGCCATGCAACACACCTGGCCCTCTTAGCTCATTATTACTCATTGTACAGATATCCAGATTCAATTTGGTTTCAATTCAGATATCAAAAATTATTAAATAAGGAGCTTATCAATGACTATTTTTATTATGTAATCTATAATGTAATTCTGACCAATGCTATTAAATTTTGGCCCTACAAGGAAAATTCCTTCAATTGAATTTGCTATAAAAAATATTATCAAAAACTTTTAGTACATGAAAATTTAAAATGATGAGGTACACAATAAGCATAAAATGGAACAATTCCGAAATGATAAAATATGCCAAGCTGTATAAGATGGATACGATAAAACTTTCAAAATTCAAGATTTGATATTCTGTTATAGAAGAAGATTCACCATGACTTAGTAGCTAAGTGATAGGGTAAGGTTGGATTCTTTGTTTCTTTTTTAAATAATGTTTTCAATCAACATCATATCATTATAAATAACACTTTGGACCAACCAATTATAAGCATTCCTTCGCCTTTGCAAAGCACTCATTTTGAGGAATAACTTTTAACAAGAAAAAGACATTAATTCAAAAGATGTGTTAAAGAGTGTGTGCCATAAGTGCGACCGTATAAAGCCTCAGAAATTTGAAGATTCAAAATTTTGAATAATGTTATAAATTATTATAAGGTAAAAAAAATAATAATCATCAAATTTATGCCAATGTTTTAAAATAGTCATTAATGGATAAATTTTTTCAAATTAATTCTCAATCTTTATAAAATATTTCAACATACAGTTATTGACCACAATCAGTCCATTTTTTAAGTCGATCAGTTGATGTGGCATGACATGTCATCCACAATGTCTGACATTACTAACATGTTAAATGACACATAGGATGGCATATCATTAAAAATTCTACAGTGTCGTCTAACGTTTCAGTCTTGTCAGATATTATGGATGACGTGTCATGCCACATCAGCTTATCGACCGGTAAAAAATGGATCAAAGGTCGCTAGTTACTGTTTTTGAAACATTTTACAAATATTGAAACCTAATCTAAAAAAATTTGTCGATTAGTTACCATATTGAAACATTAGCTTAATCTTAGTTTTTTACTAACATTGGCAAAAGCTTACTATTATTTGTTTTTAGATTATTTTGTTAAAAAATAAAATAGTTTATTTTATTTGCAAAAAAAAAATTGCAGTTTTTAACGAAAAATCACTTTTTTATTTTTTTATTTTTAATTTTTCATAAATTATGTAATTTTTTAAATTCTTTTTAGGTGTAAAAATTATAAAAATAAATTAGTTTACGCAAAATATTGTTTTCATAAAAATGAAAATTCATTTTGTAATAGTAACAAATAATTATTTTACAAAACAAATACAATATTCTTATATTTTTCATAAATTAAATTTTTTTATATAAATCTTATTAAAAGGCTTAATTTATATATATATATAATTTTAACTTTTCATGAAAAAATTAATTTATTTGCAATAAAATAAATTAACATAAAAAAGGGGATTTTATAATTTTTCTTTCCTAGGTTTCTCCAGGTGATCTGGCATCTCTTGCTTGTGCATTCCTCTTTTTTTCTTACTTTTTTCTGCATAATGGATGATAACTTAGGAAATATGGTGGATCTGAATCTCTCCTCCATAGAATCAGTTAGTTTTGAGTGGTCTTTTGAAGGGAATCAGCAAGGGGATGACACAAATAATTATGATTTTTGTCTGCTGGGTAGGTTAGAGGGAGATAAACCTATTAATTTATGTGCTATGCAAGAAACGATGGTTGCAATTTGGCAACCTTTGATGGGGATGACCTTTGCAATGGAATCTGGTTCCCTATTCAGATTTCACTTTTTCATGAACTTGATTTGAACATAGTTCTGAAGAACGGGCCATGGAAGTTTAGACAAAAGCTACTTGCTCTTGCTCATTACGATGGTATCACTCCTGCTCATACTATTCCTTTTGATAAGGTTTTATTTTGGGTCCAGATTTTGAACTTGCCCCTTAGAACGAAAGTGGAGGTTGTGGCAAAGAGGATAAGTGATTCAATTGGTGTCTTCTAAGAGTTTGAGGCTAAGGCGTTGAAAAATAGGGGTGTGATGAGAATGCAGGTTCTTATTAATGTCTCTAAACCTTTGGCTAGAAGTATTAAATTTAAGGCAGGTAATCAAGTTTTGTTGCTTGATTTTAAGTATGAATGGTTTCCTAGCTTTTGCTTCATTTGTGGTATAACAGGCCACAGGGAAAATCATTGTATGTCTTTGGTAACTAATCTTGCATTGGCAATAGCTCCGAGACAATTTGGTCCTAATATGAGGGTTTCTATAGGGAGAGCTGGTGGAATTGATACTTCTGTGGGCAATAAATGGATTAGAGGGAAAATATGGGTTGGTCCTACTCAAAATGCTATTAGTAACGGGATTAATGCTGAAAATGTGGTGGTGGATGAAAAATAAATCCCAATATTGTTCCTAATGCTGCTACTGTGAAATTGAATACCAATTAGGGGGTTGTGGGAGAAACTACAAGAGCTAGGAAAAGTGGGAGTTGACCTAAAATTCTTTGTAATCCTAGTAGTTCAGTTGTTATGGAAGAGGATGATGGGTCAGTTTCTAGGAAAAGGAAGATGGAAGCTGATGGAAAGGTTCACGCATTAATAGGGCTATTTGAGCAGGCTTTCAATAAATGAGTGACTTTACCTTCTTTAAATGGATATGGGGCAGGTTCTGGTCTCCATACCCGCCAAAATCCATGAGTACCTTAGCCTGGAATCGTAGAGGGTTGGGATCCCCCTTGAGAGTTCATCATTTGAAATCCTTATGTAAGAAGAAGCATCCCAATTTTATTTAGCTAGTTAAAACTGTTTGTAATCAGAATAAATTTGATAAAATAAAAGAAGAGCTCGTCTTTCTTTACGATTTTTGTGTGCCATGGTCTTCTAATTGTGTTGGTTTAGCAATCTTATGGAATTCTCATTATGATATTTCAATTATGTTTTATTCTTCTTGGCATATTGATGTACCAGTGCAACACATCAGTCCTAAGATGTGGCATTTCACAAGAACGTATGGGCATCCTAATTGTGCTTATAGATCAGAATCTTGGATTTTATTACTCCATCTAGCTACTGTTTTTGAGTTTTTGTGACTGTTAGGTGGATGATTTCAACAAAATCATTTTCAATTTTGAGAAAAATAGAGGTCATGAACATCCCAATTATTTAATTGAGGCTTTTAGGAGGCTGTGGAGGATGCAGGGCTATCCGATATGGGTAATTCAGGTTACCCTTTCATGTGGGAAAGAGGTAGAAACACAGGAATGTTAACAAAAGAGAGGTTGGATCGGTTCTTAGCAAATGATTCTTGGGTCAATTTGTTTCCTCAACATACAATTGAGCATATGCAATCAAAGGCAAGTGATCATGTCCCTTTATTCTTGTCTTGTGAGCTTAGAACTCATCATCAAAACAACTTTAGGAGATGAAAGTTTGAAGAAGTATGTCTTTCATTGGAAGTAAAGCCTGGGCTAACACTGCTGGTTTTGTTGATATCATGGGAAAGCTGGACAATTGTCTTAGTTCAGTTGTTGTTTGGGGCCACAGTAAATATATTGTTGTCCTCACTAAAATTAAGTAGCTCAGACCAAAAATTGAAGAAGCAAAGTGAGTTGGTACTAGTGAAACACATCACCAGATCTTAAAAGTGTTAGGGTTGTATGTCCCAGAACTTCTACATTATATATATTTGTAATCAAAATCCCTTTATGGCAATTTAATATATATGTTTCATTTAATAAATTCATTCGTTCTAGGGTTAAATGTATATATGTTTCTTAAGTTTTATGTAAGAGAATCTATTCTTAAAGAGTTTGAGCATATAGAGACATATTCTCTTTGTCATATATTTTCTTGAGCAATTTATGGTAAATTTTTACTAAATTTTAGAGATTAAAGCCAAGTTGTTTTATTTATTTTAGTTATTTCTATTTCATTCAATTTTATGTTTTCTTTTAGTGTTTAGAGTTTATTTCAAAATTACGGGAGTTGAGATTTAAACTCGGATCATGAAATAAATTAATTTAGGGAATGTAATACTTAGGGATAAGATTACTCCTAAGATACATTAGAAACTAATTTCCAAATTGCATAATGAGTTATTTTTCTTGCCTAGTATTACGAGAGTAGTTATTAGGAATAGATTGAATGTTGATAAACTGACTCGGGAGAGCTTTTTATCTAGTTAAGGGAAATTAGGTCTAGCATTCAAGTGAGAAGATAAAATCTAGAGAATAGGTTTAAGAACAATAATACATTGTGTAATGAACCCCAAGTCCTAGGTATTTTCATTATTGAATTTTTTTTGATTTTACAATTGCTTTCTTTAGTTTAGATTTTTAATTGCAAAACTGACTCAAATTTGATCGTCGAAATAATAAAAATTCATTTGTTTGGTACTTGACATCCTTCTATTGGGAGACGATACTCGATACTCATTACTAAACTATATGAACAATTTGTACACTTGTAGATTACACCTATCAAGTTTTTGGCATCGTTGTCGAGGTAAATTAAACATATGGACATACTTATATGATGAGTAAGTTGAACAGTGACGTTAGATGATAGATACATGGGTTTTATCCACTAGTCAATATCTTATCATCTAGATCATAATTGTGCATATAATCATTAGACTTGAGGTGACATGTTTTCTAGAATATTGGTGGTTATGGTTTGTTACTGCTTACATACCAATGCTGTCCAAGGAAGGAATCCTATAACTTCTGGTTGTTCTTGATACACAAATTCTTGGTCAAGGTAATTAAGATTCACTAGAAAGAGTTTTTAGTAGGAATCAGTTTATTAAAAAATTGAACCGGATAGAAGTCATACAATCTAGAATATAGGGTTTGACTATTCCATGACCCTAGCTAAGATCGAGAATCCGTAATGAAGGGATTCGAGTGCACATTAATTATGATTGAAAGGTCCATGAAATGTCAAGGATATGATCACCAACATTCATTTCTAATTAGGTAGTCATGATATGTTATGCTAGGCATCACTCACGACTTATGGGACTAACTATTGAATG
>CAOJBK011928583.1:0-11007 GCA_948294925.1 Codiaeum variegatum
AGGTGGAGGCATTATCTTAATGGACATCGATGACAATGAATTCAACTATCCGACCAACCTTGATAAACTCAAGAAATATTACTTATAGTCTTCTTGTTGTGTGAGCATGCATTCTAGCATCATTACCAAACAAGAACTATGTGGACTTGATTCTCCAAAATTATATCTCGTACTTTAATTTTCAAATTAACTTTTGTAAGGAGAGACGTAGGCAACCCTCATTGGGTTCGGTCCAAATCATCCAATGAAACTCAATGTTTCATTCACGTCCTCATTTGGGCTCCTTAACATTATATGTACGAGTTAAAATGAATAGACATAAATCGAAAAAATAATGAAACCGCTAAGCTAAAAACCCAAACAGGCAGCTTAGGAAAGGGTACGGTCTGCTAGACTGAAAATCGAAAAGACGGTTTAGGCAATAATCTAGGTAGCTCACTAAGTTGAAAACCCAAAAAGGGTGGTTTAAGCAAAAATTATAGCTTAATAAATAAAATAAAATATTTATTGAGGTCTTATTTATCTTTTGAAATTGCCAAAACAAAGCTTTGAAATAGAAAATAAAGCAAAAAATCAAACAAAAGTCTTATTTTCTAAAAAAAATCTAGACTCAGACTCAACCCTCAATCTTAGTCAGAATAGCAACTCGCTTGGCTTTCTTCTTTGGCCAACAAGCTTCAATCCACCATCGGATATACTCAGTAGACTTAACATAACTGTCACTAGGAAATATCATGGCTCTTATATGATCTCTGATCTAGTGCGAGAGAATAGCTTTTGCAACTTGGTCAATCACTTTGGTTGTCATAAATAAAGACCCATCTGAGGGCATGCCTTGGTTGGAGAACTCTGGTCGCCTAATACCAAGCCATGTCCTCAAACTTGAGCAGATACACATGCTTAAAACCTTAGCTCTTGGGGATAAAACATTTTATCTTGCACCAATTAGGCTTCCATAGCAAATTTGAAGGGCTCAGCTCTAGAAGCCAGCTAATCCACTCCCTCTTAGAATCAAAATGGATTACAACCTTCCTAGTGTGGTACCAAGCAATAGAATAATCTGGTCTATCAGGTCCAAGAATGATCCTAAGGTGATCTTGCAACTAAATCTGAAAGGCAAAATGCACAAATTAAAAAATTTTCAAAGTATACTAAGATAGATAATCATCTAAATACTAAAACTAGAATCAGACTGATAGACTAAAGCTCCCTTAAATGGAAGTAACGATCAAGGGTCATCAGCATCTCAGCTAAAATCATCCCTACAAATGAGCTACCTTCACCCATCTGGATTATCAGCTTATCTATCTTTGCATACTCAAAACTGAGAGGGCATACAAAAATAAAACCCACAGTCAGTGCAAAAGCATAGGCCCTCAATCTCCTAGCTAACCAAATAGAGTCATCCTTTGATTCCTCCCAAAACATAAAGGCCAACACAGGCAGGTCAACCAAGTCATCCTTCACTAAACCTAATGCAACCTCGGTGCTCAAATTCAAAAGCCTCTTGAATGAGTTAAAATAGATTACCCACTCAATTGGAACAGCTAGAATAGCCTCGGGATCCGTACCCAGCAAAAATGAAAATTTCTCAAAGGTTGGACATATCTCGTTCATACCAGCACCAAAATGAAACACATGTCAATGGGGTCCCAAAACTGTACGCAGATGTTTAGAAAGGCGTAATCAATTTTCACACCCCTAAGAGTTGGTAAAGTAGATATATCGTGTTTCCCGAGGTTGACCAGCTGCAGTTTGCTTAACTTCTGACACCATTCATGCAACACGTGATTGAAAAAAGGGCTCCATATTTAGGCAAAAAGAAAAGAATCTGACTTTTCTGAAAAATAATTTTACTCCCTAGTGTTTTTTGAAAAATGGAAATTTTTTGAATTTTCATAACAATTAAACAAAAATTCAAAATAAAAATAAAAATCTAAAATTATTTTTCTAAAAGCTTACAATTGGGGCTCAAATACAGTCAAAGCATAATCACGTATCATCCTCAGCATGCATCGAATGCATCTCCCTCTGATTACTAGCATCATCCAATAAATATTTGAGGCATCCTCTTAAAAAAGAGTCTTCACCCCAATGTAAAGGTACTATAACTACCTATCAAATCTCAAAATTTGATGAGCTCAAAGCCTCACACGACACAATTTCAGCATCTAATAAGCCCACAAGTTCATATGGCATCATCACCAAGATACGCATGACAGTTGAAAAATGTTTTGCATCCCCAACTTAGCACACCATGAGCCCAGAAGCTGACATGGCATAAGCCTTTAATTTAATAAGGAAACAAGCCCATAATCCGACATGGCATCTATGGGTTCATTATCATCAGAATCACCTTCTGCATGAAGCTAATTCAGATGAGGGGGCAGCTGTGAACCCTTAAATTTGTACTATTAAAATTTCCAATTGTCTTATGACTTTCATGAGCTTAGAACATAACAGGGTCAATGGGTAGTGCCCCTTGTTGCTTCTGGGGCAACCCCTGAGACGAAAATTTCAAATTACAAGGTTTACTTGGGAAATTTTGCATTTTTTTTAAAGTGAACCCTCATTTTGGCACCATTACATCCAACCCATCAATATGAGCCTAATGGATCTAACCAGGATCCAATCAAACTTCAAATGGACCCCCAAAAAACCCCAAAACTAAATTGGACTGAATGAAACTATACCCAGAAAATCAGGCCCAGGAAAGACCTAAGCCCAAAATGACAAGATGCATGCATCAAGTGCTTAACGCATGCGTGAAGCACTCAACGCATGTGTCAAGCCCTTCACACATACGTGAAGGCCCATGCACATGCGTAAAGCATGTGATGCATACTCCGACCATTTTTAAGGTTTTATGATTCATTTCTCTATAAATATTACCCTCTAGAACATAGTCGAGGTAGGGGGCCTTGTTTACCAACTTTTCCATACTACTTTTCACAACTTTTCACATAGACCACACACTTCAGAAACACAATTTACAGCCTCCAAAATGAAACATTCAGATGATAAACACTGCAGACGAGCTGTTTTTAGACACTACAAATGATCAGTCCAAGCTACTCCAGTTAGTTTAGACAATCAACTAGTCCTCTTCGAACACAATGGAGACATGATCCAGCTTCATTAAACCATCAGAACCGGTGATTCCCAAACCATAAAAAAAGGTGAAAATGGTACAATATTCCTTTTATCTTCATTCAAATTGTTATTTTAAGCGCTTTAATTCAGACCAAATGCATGTTATTCAGAACACTTATTTTAAGCCCTTTAATTTGGAATTAAGGCATTTTAAGAAAACTATTTTCATAACTAAAATCAATCAAATCCTAAAATCTGTTTAGGTACAACTCATAATCAAAACCATTTTCACATTAATCAAGTATCAGAATGGGTTAATAGCCTATTGGATAATTTTTTTTACAAACTAAAATCAATTAGAAACTAAACCAATAACCACCCCACTATTACCAGAATAGCCTCTTCGCGAGAAGGGAGAACGACATGGGGTTTGATTCCAATTCAAAGGGATACGTCGGCAAGCCTTTCACAGCTTCAACCTCAAACATTTTATTTTCTTTATTTTATCATATATTTTTTTATTTTATTTGCATTATTTTATCATTTCATTTTTTATTTATATTTTTCTATTGTTGTTGTTATTATCTGTTTGTATTTATTTCATATTCTGTGTGATTTATGGATTTTGGGGAATGTGTGCTTCTCCCAAACCATAAGGCTGGAGGGGAGATCCCCTATTAATATTAGATTTCACTGTATTTAATGTTTTCTTTGCGGTGTTGTGTCTTCCCTATCCTGAAGTGGGCTAGAGTAAGGACCCTTGGTAAAATCGATTGTATTTACCGCTTTGATGCATTGTCATCCATATTTGGCATGTTCATGCATTCATCCACTACTACTGCTCATGCATACACAAAAACCATCTTTTTAGTTAAACTTGCTTGATAATTAGAGCCAAATTTCTATTTTAATTAAAATGGTATAAAAACTATTTTTCTTAAAATGTTTTCAGATCACGAACCCCTGAACCGTCTTTGAATGCGGGAACTCAATCAGAAATCTGTGACGCCCATGAAAGCACAATCCAAAAGGTTTCCTCTGGTCTTTTGCAAAAAAGGGTCTGCAGGTGTGCTCTTAGGGGAAGATCATGTGGGCCGCTCGGGCGGGGCCTCACAAAGAGGTGTAACATCAAAGAGGTAAATCGTCTCATCAGAATGCCCTAGGTAAGGAAGAGGAGGGATCCCTATAGTAAGAGGCGGAGGCAGTATGAGGGTCAGTACAACTACTTTGTGGTCTTTGCTCTTGTAAGTGAACCCCTATGGCAAAGAGAGAATTTTTTGTCAATAAAGGAAAACCTCTGGGGAAACTAAATCGAAAAAGTAAAGTACTTGTCTGATATCTAAAAATTAGGTGCAAAGCTCAATCTCTATTTCTTGTATAATCTCGATCTTAACACCCTATTGAAAAGCATGCATGAGTGGTCACATGAAAGAAACAAATGGATTTTTCTCTAAAAATGAAATTTACTTTAAAATCATCAAGTTCTTCATTAGGGATATTAGAGGGCGCTAGGGGAGGTAGAGCTACTATATGTTCAAGAAAATATGGTCATAATATAACTAAACTTCCAAAGTTTAAAGGTTAGAAGCTCACTGATTGAATATCTGTGTGAGACTTTAAACTACTGGCTCCTCATTTGGAACTCATTTTTTTCTAGAAAAAAATGAGTAAAGTCAAAATTAAGAGATCAAAAGTCATAAAATTCTCATTCACTATGAATTCATTCAACTACTGATTCATGGAAAAGCTTACAACACTGAACCAAATTTGGAAAAAATTGCTAAATTTTCCTAATGAATGTTCATATTAGATATGAATCATCACGTGACAATCAAATGCATCAGGAAAATTTAGTGTGTTTGTGATTATATTGACCACATGTTGAAGCTGTGTGAAATATTAAGTGCTATTGTGATTTTATTCTCAAATCTAAACTTGTCTGATGAATTGGTCATGGAGCTGTTAATTCAAAGTATTTAAACTAATGCATCAAAAAGAAATTTTGATAATTTTGCCTGAGGAAGTATCAATTCCTAGTTCAAATTTCTAAAACTTCCTCAGGGAAAAACTTGAGTTTTGAGAAATTTTGCCTAAGGAAACTTGTGTATTTAAGTCTATTACAATTATTTATATCCAATCAGTAACAAAAATTGGAAAGTATCAGTGCAAAATGATTAGTGGAATTTCTAAACAGCAACATCACAATAACAATTTTGCTTAAGGAATTTCAATCTCAACAACACAGTGGTTCAAGTTCAACAACTTAAAATTAAAATTTTCTTGGGAAGTCAATCCTTTTAAAATAATTTTGGCATTAAATTGCTAAAACTTACTCATGCATCAAGGAAAATTAAACAAAATTCACAAAATCATCATAGTTCAGAAATTTTCCTCAATAAATTTCAACAGAATTCCTCATAGTAAAAATCAAAGAAAATTCAACGAAATTAAAATATTACCTCTCGTTCTCCTTGAATGTACTTGAAAAAATTTCTTTGCTTGGATTGGCAAATCGAAAAATTGGAGACGGGAAGTTTGGTGTTGGGGAATCGTATTGAGTTGTCTTCCTCAGTACAAGAAAACTTTGATTTCTCTGATGTTATCTCGTGCTCTGCTGTCTCTGTCACCGCTGGTTGCTGCTTCTCCGGTGGTGAGAGGTAGATGATGGTAGATGTCTAATGACAGTTAGGATTGGGAGTAGTGGCTGAAGGCTCACGCAGAATGGGGTTGGGGCTTTCTCATTCGCGATATGTTGCTCTTGGATCTCGCGTATTCTGCTGCTCCTACTTTGGCGGTCGACCAATAGTGGGCGATCAAAAGTTAGATGGCAATCGCAATTACTAGGAGGTGGTCGATGGTGCTGGCGAAGCTAGGCCCGATTCGCGTGGAGCGCTGCTACTGGTCCCTTTTGTGCGACGCTACTGCTGCTTCTCATCGAACTATTGTTGTTGCTGCTCCCCCGTTAATGGTGGGCATTGCTCTGGTAATTCCTACTACTGCATTTCCAAGGACAGTTGAGTGATGGCGGCAGATGGCTCCCTTGGTTGTTTTCCAGTAGTTTCAAGGAAGATGGGGTTAAGGGAAATTTTCCTTTTAGTGGTTTTTTTTGGGGAAAATAATAAATTTATGTTTTTGGAAAGATTTTTGTTCTTGAAAAAGAGGATTTTTGCGGAATGGAAAGGAATTAAATGTGATTTTTTTTAGAATTATGACTTGTTGGAGATTTTGAATTTGAATTTGGAACTAAAGAATTTTTTCTTGAGGAGGATTTTACATAAGTTTTATCTTAGGAAACAGAGGCATTGAATTTTGAAGCCCATAGAGTTTGCTCTTTTAAACATTTTTATTGATTCAGAAAGTCTTGATGGTTACATTACATTCTTTATGGATCTGTTTGTCACCACGAGCCATAAGATCTTGGTGAAACGGGCTGAAGGTCACTTTGGGTCTCACCATTAGGGAATTTGAGTTTGAAAATCATATTTTACATATTTATAAGCTTCAAACTAAGCTTAAAATATGTGATGGCATTATTTGTGCCTAAAATAAATTTTGAGCTTGAAAAAAAATTGATTTTTAGATCAAAAGGCCCATAAAATTATTAAGCCCATTGAGAAGACCATTTTTTATAACTAAGTATCAAGTCATAAGAAGGATCCTGAGAAAGAGTCGTGCAATAAAAATAATGTAATGGTTCATTAAAATTCTTAGAGCAACTATTGGTTTATTGGTCTTTCATGTTCTGTCCGAGGAAGTGGTTCATCAGGGATATAAAAGTGACAGTGTTAGAGAATAAAACAAACACACAACATCCAACAATCAAACAAATCAAATCAACAATCAACTACTATAACTTTATAATTTCTAGTTGTAATTCTAGTTTTTCATCTAGGTAAAACTTTCTTTTACTATTATCATCTTTTTTCAGCCTTCCTCAGTGTTTTATTTTACTATAATCATAGATTTTTCAAAGAATTAATACAACAAGCTTTGCACTCCCTAATTCAAATTTTTATTTTCATTTATAATCTTTATTTTGTGAAATCCAAATGAATTGCGATAAAAGAGGTTGGGGATCCACTCCATTTGATTAGAAATAGGTAATTTTACAATTAAGGAGATTCTCCTCTAGCACATTCGCAAGTCTAAAAAATAATGCAACACACCTATAAGGTGGATGCTATGAACCCTAAATTTTACACATCAAATTTGGTCCATCAATATGAATCCATAAAATCAACTTGGGACTAAATCGGACTTAAAATAGGCCCGAAATCGTAAAAACCCTAAAAATGGACTGAATCGAGCTGCGTAAGCCAAGCCTCCGCATGTGAGCCAATTCCTTAGCTCATGTGCCAAAGCCTTAGCTCGTGCATAGAAGTCTTGATGTGTGGTGAGCTAGTTGACAAGTGCATAACCTCCCCTACTCATGCATCAAAATTCCAACTTTTCAAACTCATTTTCTTTATAAATAGGGTCATCTAGCACAATTTTCAACAATTTTTTTTAAGACATTGAACCTCCTAAAAAATTGACACTAAAATTACACCTAAAAACTTTGAAGACTCATTTTGGCTTAATTAAATCATCAAAACCTCTCGTTCTAAGGCGTCGCAAGCCTAAGCTAAATTTCTAAATTTCGTTATTTCTGATTTTACTTTTGGTTTTTAACCCTAAAACATGAACTAGGATTTAATCATTGAAATTTATTTTTCTTAATGAAAAATTGAATTAATTAAAAACCTATTGGTTAATTGTTTTTATTGAACGAAAAATTACGAGTCGAGCAGCAGCAGCAAAAATCATGAATAGAAAAGATTTGGTTTTTGGTTTTTAAAACTTTTGAAAAACTTGTTCTATGATAAATCTCTTTTAACATAGATGGTTTAGTCATTTATCAAACTCTTTGATAAATGCCTAAACCTAGGTTTAGACCTATAACTTTAATCAATGACAATAATTGTCAATTATTGTGCAAAACACAATTACAACCAAGGAAAGGATTAGAGACATCAAATACCTCAACTTACTCCTTCATTAAGCTCCTAAGTGCTAAGCCTCTAGCTCAAATAACATTGAAGCTTTCTTGAGGCTTGATCTCATTTCCTCTTCAAGAAACTCTAATCGACTCTCTTTGGTTTCCCAAATTTGTGGTTCTTACTTCTCTACTAGAGAACTTGAGATGAGGGATTGGTTTTGGACCTTTGACTCTCCACACACTACTTTCTCAAAGTAAATAGAAGAAGAGTTTATGGTTGAAGAACTATTCTTCAAAGATAAACTCCCTCTCAATATTTTGGTATGGTGTTTGAAACTTTCTCTCTTTAACTATTGAGTTTCTCTCTCTAACTCTTAGAAGAAAACTAAAGGTAGAAGATGATGAATAGTTCCAACATTTTCTTGTCTTAGGGCAAAAATGATAACCCATACTACTTATACACACACCTCTCTAGCTACCTCTTCCTTCAATTAATGAAAAGAATGGAGAAAGATAGGTTGCTTGCTCTAGTTGCTAATTGACTAGTCAATTAGTTAACTAGATTAAGCACATAATTAGTAGAATCATTTTAACCCTTGATTAACCACATTTAATATGGATTAAGCTTACATCTTATGTAAGTCTTAGTTATTTATTATTTTTCTAAAACCATCTCAATTAGTTATGCCCATTTGTATTTCATACAAATTATGGCATAATTTAATTAATCCCTTTACAAATTAAACTTCAAGACATGTTGGGGTCTTTGTAAATTTAATTACAAGTTTAAGTCAATCATCATTAATAATTAATCAAACTCTTTAATTAATTATTAATATGATTTAATTTCAAGTCATGGGAAATGTTTTATGGTGCCTGACTTACTAGGTTCATGTTCTAATTAGCAATGGGATAAAGAAAATTTTTTTCTTCCTACCAAGTATGTAATCCCCATTGCACACATAGTCCCATAACTCGTGACTGAATCCTAGTATAACATGTCATGACTACCTAATTAGAAATGAATGTCGACAATTATATCCTTGACATTGCATTGACCTCTCAATCATAATTACCATGCACTCAAATCCCTTAATTACAAATTTTTTTATCTTAGCTAGGGTCATGGAATACTCAAACCCTATATGCCAGATCATATGGCTTCTATCCGGTTCAAGTTCTCGATAAAACGATTCCTACTAGAAACTCTTTCTAGTGAATCTTAACTACTTTGGCAAAGGATTTAAATAACAAGAACCACTAGAAGTCAGAGGATTCCTTCCTTGTTTATTTGAGTTAATGAATCCTTTTTTAGAGATCACTTATCTCAACATATCATTGATTATGGCCACCACATGCCATATACCAATACTTGGATAGCATTAGTATGTAAACAGTAACAAACCATAGTCACCAATATTCTAGATAACATATCACCTCAAGTTCAAGGATTATATGCACAATTAATGAGATATTGACTAGTGGATAAAACCCATGTATCTATCATATATTATCACTGTTCAAATTACTCATCAAATGAGTATGTCCACAAGTTGCCACGACATCACATGTCTATAGCATGAGACTCACTACCTATATACCAACAAGTATCTAATACTTATCATGGATGAAAATATAGGTGATGATCTTCCGGATTAATGATGCTCCTACTAATAATCTTATGGCTATGAACATGCTTTAAAGTCTATGGAAAAGAGAATCTGTCACTCATATTCCTAAACTCTTTGAGAGTAGATTCTCTTACAGAAGACTTAAGGAACATATATACATTACACACTATAATGAATGAAATAATTAAATGAAATATATATTTTTGAAAGCCATTGTGGGATTAAAATTACAAATATATATACAATATACATGCTCTAGGGTATATAACCCTGACAATCTCCCATATGCACTATAGCTAATCTAGAGCCAATCACTACAGTATCTAAGACCCATCTTTTCAAGATGAAAATCTAATTGTTGCTTACTTATAGCCTTAGTCAAGGGATCTATTGTGTTTTCACCCGACGCTATTTTCTGCATGGCTACATCGCCTCTCCCAATGATCTCTCTGATAATATGATATCACCTTTCAATGTGTTTGGATTTCTGGTGAGACCTGGGTTCCTTTGCTAGAGAAATGTCTCCATTATTATTGCACTAGAAAAGAACCAGTGACTGAATTGATGGAACCACATCTAGTTCTGTTACGAACTTTCGAAACCAAATAGCTTCCTTTACGGCATCTGATGTAGCGATGTACTTAGCTTCACTAGTAGAGTCTACAGTGGTTAATTGTATGGAACTCTTCCAGTAAATTGTTCCTCTATTTTAGGTCAAGATAAATCTTGAGATAGACTTTCTATCATCCACATCTGACTCAAATTCAAAATCTATAAAATCATCTATCCTCAAGTCACCACCTCCATAAGTCAAAACTAAATCCTTAGTCCTTTTTAAGTACTTTAGGATATCTTTGACCATAATCCAATGATCTAATCCTGATTGGATTGAAACCTACTAGTCACACTAACAACGTACGTGATATCCGGCCTAGTACACAACATAGCATACATTAAGCTTCCAATTGCCGAAGCATATGGAACTTTAGCATATTTTCCCCTTTTTTTAGGTGTCTGAGGAGACATCTTCTTAGAAAGGTGGATACCATGTCGTACTAGTAATAATCCCTTCTTGGAATCCGGCATGTTAAATTTCTTCAACACCCTTTCCAAGTATTGACTTTGGAAAATCACTAGCATTCTCTCGAATCTATCTCTATATATATAAATACCAAGAATGTAAGTGGCTTCTCCTAAGTCCTTCATGGAGAAGTTAGAGGGCAACCATAGTTTCACATTTGTGATCATTCTAATGTAATTTCCAATTAATAAAATGTCATCCACATAAAGTATAAGAAATGTAAG